>JAIFZK010000015.1:11377500-11412500 GCA_027481765.1 Tenualosa thibaudeaui | reverse complement strand
TAGTCAACGACCCATTTCGACCTGAGATATGGGTTTCCTGGGATGTCATCACTTCTCGCTGATAAGTCCTTGAACTATATTTAAACCATATTTGAACCATATTTAAACCATATTTGAACCATATTTCAGTCAACGTTGAATCTCTCATACAGAAAGCAGACGCATCAACAGACCGCCAAACATGGAGGAACACCAGCTCTTATTGTATTGCCCCCATGAGCACTGGAAGCACTCCATCCTGCCACCCAGTCATTGCCAGATGAGAAAGGCAGTGATAAAAGATGCACATTCATCTAATGAAATCACCAAAAGAAAAAATGTTATGACACACCAGTCATAACATGAATATACAAGAAGTTATGTTGTCTTACACTTAAACACCAATGTAATAGAGGTCCATTCTGTCTCGAATACCAAAGTTAATGACTGGTGATCACATGCACTGAAAAGTGACTTCCACATGAAGATGTTTGGTGTAGTTCAGAAAGAGTAAGTTATTATGTACACATTAGGCCACGAAAGTCAAATACGTATATCCATAGTCAAAACTATCTCTGTCCACACTATCATTTTTACATATTTTGGGGTTTTGAATTCACATTAGAAAACTTGTCAGAAGCTTCTAGAACACCAACTTCAATCAGTGTGATGGCACTGTACACGCTACAACAGTTTCAGAAGTTTTCAGATTTATCCACTTTGTTCAGTTTCAAAACACAGTTTTTTAATATGCCGTATTTGTGTGTATGGAAGGGCTAACTAGATAAATAATTATGTGTATTCATTTTTACCCGGCCTAATGTGTACAGGGCCTAAATCTCATATAATCTCCACCACTGGGATGTGTGTATTTTGCTCACCTCCATGGCCACGTTAACAGAGCTCCCACTGTGTCCATTGTGACTGGTCATCCTGGGGCTTTAGATGGCACTATTACTATTCCATTCCACTATGGATTGGCTGCAGGATGGCTCTGTGGTTTAATGTGAAGAACAACATTTGAGCAGAGGAGATCCACTGGCACATATTTGGCATGTGTGATTCTGGGTGAATGTGTGTGTGTTTGTCTATGTAGTTTGCAAAAGCAATTTCAAATAGCTTACTCACAACAAAGTGAGTGTGTATTTGTGTGCACATGTGTGTGTGTTCTGCTTTCTTGTTTGTTTGTTCTGTAGTGTTTTATTGATGTTTTTTTCCCTCTTTTGTCTTTCTCTTCTGTGTAACATCTCCCCCTCCAGAGGTAGCGCTGGCCTAATTTTTTTGGCCGTGATCGGAAGAGGAACAGGAAATTCTGCAGCAGTGGTTTTATTACTGGGACACCACTAATAAAGTCTGGTGCCGTCCGGGATCTTATCCACCCCCACCCCCACCCCCCCCCACACACACAGATACACACACACACACTTTTTTTTTCTCTCTCTCTCTCCATCATCCTCAGCCACCCTTACCCCCCTCACACACACATACATACACACACACAAAACACCACAACGACTTCTGCTTCCAGCCTCCGTCCTCTGGCTGAGGTCTCCATCAGCATTCCAGGGCTCAGCCAGAGACCTTCAGACAAAAAGAAGTGAACACAGCAAATGTAAAACTGCCGTGCTACTCATTTTCCCCTGGAGCAGAAAAAAAGATCCTGTCCAACAGGATCCAAAGAAGCCAATAAAGAAGCATAGGAGAGCAGAGGAGAAAAGAGGAATGGAGAGAAGAGGAGTGAAGTAGAAAGGAGAGGAGAGGAGTAGAGAGGAGGAGAGAGGAGAGGAGAGGAGAGAGGAGAGGAGTGGAGAGGAGGAGAGGACAGTAGCGGAGGGAGAAGGAAAACGGGATGGATCAAGGAAAGATGGATTGAAAGTAAAGGGGTAAACGAGGGCGGCCGCGTGCTCTGTGGTTGAGGGGCGTCCGTGTGTCATCCGTGTGGTTAGCGCCATTGTGCTCTGAGAGGAGAAGCTGTTTGAACAGTGCGTGGGGAGGATGGGGAGATGGGGGAAGGGAAGGGAGGGGGGAGAGTGAGAGGCAGGGAGAAGCAAAGCAGTGAAGCCCAGTGGCCTGAGGTTAGGCAAAGGTCTTTTGAAGTCACTCTCCTAAGAGAGAGGGGGATAGAGAGAGAGAGAGAGAGAGAGAGAGAGAGAGGTATAAGGAGGCTAGGAGACTCAGAGAGTGGAAGGGGGAGGGTGGTCGCCAAAAATCAGCACATACACTGAGTTCAAATTTCACATTTAGTTGGGGGGAAGAGAGGATGAGGAAGAGAGCCAAAGAGAGACGTTACATGGTTACATTTTCAGAGGTATCATTGCTCTTGTCAAGCCATTGTTCACATGCACATGTGCCATCAATCAGTTTCCTTTAAGCTGAAGAAGAAGAAAAAGAGGAAGAAGAAGAAGGAGGAGAAGAAGAAGACTCAAGCAGCAAGTAGTTTGGACTTGAACTCTACTCACTTTTCTCATCATCATCCAATGAGCATCCTTGAGTTTATTACAATTAGGCCTTAATATTATCCAATGAGCACCCTTCAGTATTGTACAGTTATATGTTATCCAATGATCATCCTTTCGTATTATACAGTTATAAATGATCAAATAAGCATCAGTGACTATTGTATACAGTAAAGGGTCACTGCACTTGAATGAGTGGTAAACAGACTAATGAAGCAAAGATGTGTTTGAGAAGTGACATAAATGTACAACTCTCTCTCTGTGTGTACACACATTGGTATATACACATGCTAAATATGAATTTTGCCTCATGAGTATACTCTACTTAGCGGCTTGTGTGAACTGTGTATGTTTCCAAACGTGCATATCTGAGTGTATATACTGTATGCCCTGTATACCCTGTGTGCATGTGTGTGTTTACAGTATGTGTGTGTGTGTGCGTGCATGCATGCTTGCTTGCGTGTGAGTGTGTGTGTATGTGTGTGTAATGTCCACAGAGCTTGCAGGCGTTTCAGGAGCACTTAATCCCTCTGTCAAAAGCCACTGATGTGGGGCTGGCAGACTGGGCCTGAGAGAGACAGAGAGGGGGGCAGAGAGGAACAGAGGTGAGACAGCATGTGTGTGTGTGTTGGGAGGGCTTGGGGCACTGGGAAATGGAAAAGAGAGAGAGACAGAGTGTGTGTGCACTAAGCGTCCTGACTCAGATTTTCTCACACACCATCATGAAAACGTAAAGAACATTCCACATCTTTCTATGGCATGAGCATAAAGGCCATAAAAATGCAGGAATCTTACAAGAAAAGAACCATGTTGTAAAAACAACACACTGACAAAAGCTATGTATATTACAAAAGCTGCAGAGACATATTTAACAGAAATCAAAACTACCACAAAATCAACACACCCTTGCAAGACAAAGTCCCACTAACCACAAAAAATGAGCAAAAGCTAACACTAGTCTTAGGGTTTTTAGATACACATGCAACAATAGTGACAGCAGAGCCAAACACGGCATGGTTAACATCAGCCATTAGCTATGTCCACAAGAAAAATATGATAAAACCATCCTGTGTAATATTAGGAAGGATATAGTCTTCTTGCATTGTTAACTTAATCTGGTCTAAACAATCTATTTCAGCCAACCTCTGTCACTGATCAGATCTTGGGTAATCTGATCACAAGTGGACAGTTGGTGAAATAGAAGTTCAAACATCATGTTTAAACAATCATCAAGACACACTGTCATCTGATCACAGTCTACTTGTCGAGTTGGCCTGATCACATGTGTTTAGTGTAAACAATAAGATGTTCTAATGGATCCCTGACAATAGGAAGTTCTAATGAAAGTGACATTAGCAGTATCAGAATCTAAAATCAATTGGTCAGCAGCACTCTGGCTGGACCCCTTGAATACAAGTGTCAAAAGTGATTTGATCACCCAAAACACTTTCTAAAAGCAAATGTAAACTTCCACTTGTACTTTCTCTCTTGTGTTCTTAGTGGATGTGGTGGCTTTGAATGACTCACATGGCCAGCTCCTCACATACATCCCCCCCCCTCACATACATCCACCCCCCCCCCCCCCACACACACACACACACACACACAAACACACGCACACATACACACACAAACCAGCACCAACCCCCCTCCGCAGCCCTGCAGCATGGTTCTCATTACCCACTCCCCCCACACTGGCCTTGAAAGTATTGGCAGCAGCCCCACGTAACAAAATGTGGTGCCTGGATATTTATACTCCCGTCTCTGTGTTTCGCGTTAAGGGAGCTCTGTATCTGCATTTTCTGACTCTCACAGAAAAAAAGAGAAGGGGGGAGAGAGGGAGGGGGGAGAGAGAGAGAGAGAGAGAAAGAGAGAGAGAGAGACGTCAGGCAGATTTGGGCTCTGCGGGAGATGACTGAGCTTTGAGTCTGTAGGCTCTATGCAGCCTGGGAGATCAGATGAGCAGCACATGTAACAATAATAAAGGAATCAGAGTAATGGAGTGGTTATGAAAGCTGGAGACGGAGAGCAGACAGCCAAATTCAAAGGAGACATAGGAGAAGACTAGAAAGAGAAAGAAAGAAAGAAAGACAGAATAAATGGTCATTTATATACAGAAAGTGAAGAAAGGTAAAAAAAAGAAGGAGGATCAGAAAAGTGGAGGACAGAAAAAGAGAAGAAAAGAAAGAGAGAAGAAGGCTGTGAGCCAGGAGCCTCTGGGCTGCTCCTCTCAGCTCTCAGGTGGAGTCCAGTGACGCATGCTGCCCAGACGCTTGCGTGCCAGCAGGCCATATAAAAGACAGATTGTCTGTAGCGTGGTCGTACGCCCGACCGTGAAACTGCACAACACGCCAAACAACCTCCCCCTGACCCCGCCTATCTCCATAACACGCCGCTGGTCTACTTTTGTGCAGCAAAGCATGAAACAACCAAGTCTGCCCCCCATTCTCTCTCTCTCTTTCTCTCCTGGCTGTTTATATCCCTCTCTTGCTTATCCCCTCCTCTCTCTCCCCTTGTAGCTGTCCCTTAAAAATGACATGGGCAGAAAGCATACTGTTTCCATTAAAAAATTTCATGCTTGCATAGTTTCATTCAGATGGTGCCTCAAACATGCACTGTGAAGATGGCCCATGGAATAATTGAATTTGATCTTTTTTTGCTCTCTTCTTTCTCTCGCTCTCTCTCTGCAAACTCTGGAAAACAGCAGAATTCAGTGGAGCTCTTCAACATCTTATAAGGAGACAAAGCTGACAAGATGGTGTAAGTAAAGGTTAACATAGTCGTTAGCTTCTTGCTAACTCTTCCTCTGAGAGTGACAGACTGAAGGGTTGCTAGGGTCTTTCACAAGTTGCGAGACAGCATGACACCAAACAAATGGCCACATTTTAGTAAGATATTTAAGGTGTACTTGTGAGGACTTGTATTCTTTTAAACAAAACAGGCAAAAATGTGTTAATGCAAGGTACACTTACAGACACACACAGAGACCCCCAACATGATCTCCATACAGCCAGGCAGCAAGACAGGACAACTAAATGACAAGCTCCCTCAAATCTAACCCCTCCACACACACACACACATACACACACACACACACACACACACACACACAAAATCACCACCCTCACCAAAACAAGTGGGAGGGGTCTGCCGCCATATTTAGCCCATTACACCAGAGATGTAATTAGAACTCAAGAAAACAATCTGGTATGGTACAGCAAAGCAAAGGAAAGCACAGCATAGCAAGTGTGTGTGTGTGTGCGTGCGCACAATTCTTGTTATTTTGCTCAAATTCCACACACATCCTGATGGAGGCCCAGTCAGTTCTACACAGGCCAGAAGTGGGTTACTGGTGCAGTTACAGTGTGTGTGTGTGTATGCTCCCAGTAAAGATTATTCACACTATAGGCTGACTGTATGAATGTCTGCAAAGGCGCAGATTTTACTTATATATTCTGATTACTTGTCTGTCATTATGCACACATCTTGTACCTATACATTCTATGTATGTAATAATTGCTTTGGATATACAAATATCTTACTATTCAGCATACCAATAAAGCACTTTTGAATTGAAATGAATTCAGAGAGAGAGAAAGAGAGAGAGATGTGCTACAATCACTGACTACACACAGAAGTTAGGATCAGCAGGAGAAGGGTGCATAACTCCCTCTGCAAATCCAAGATGCAAGACACACTAGATGCACAAGATGCATGCAAGAACACTTTTCAAACTACTCTGTACCCTGCAGGATTGAGTGAATCCTCCCTAATCAGTGGGAAGTAGTTAACACATAGACAATAAAATGTGCAAAATGTCACGCATGTTCTTGAGCTTCTTCACAGCACTAACAACAATGCAGTACAATGACATTAGAAAAATACGGAATCAAATTATAAATGATGTCTTTTGAGGAATCATTCCCTGCTTTATGGAATCCCTGGACCCGGTAACATAAGATACCTTAAGGAGCTCTAGCAAAGATGAAGAAGAGATGCACCCTTACATGCCTCCTGGAAGCATTACAGTATAACGTGCCTTACATGCCTCCTGGAAGCATTACAGTATAACGTGCCTTACATGCCTCCTGGAAGCATTACAGTATAACGTGCCTTACATGCCTCCTGGAAGCATTACAGTATAACGTGCCTTATAATGTGTGATAGTAGTATTCCAGAAGTCACATGGATTGATTGCAGGACCCCAGGAAGAATAATGGGACATAATGGGACTAATGGTGATCCAATAAATACATACAAAAAAATGACAGATTTAACAGATAAAAGACCAAAAAATTCTTCCAGGTCTCAGAGAGTTACGGTGTGTTTTTCTGGGATGTGCTGCACAGATTCATGCTTCTCAGCAGGCATCAACTCTCTCCATTAGTCCACTCAGAGAGAAGGGGAAAAAAAATCACATCTCGTAGGGAGAAGAGATCTGAACCTGTCAAATGATGATAGCTCTCTGGAATCTCCACACACACACACATACATTTATGCATGGACACACACATACACACCACTCACATACTCACACACATTTGCACCAACTCCACACACACACACACACACACACACACACACCCACGTGTACACGTGTTTTAACCCTGGGGCTTAGTTGCTCCCGTGATTGGCACCTCGTTAGGAGGTGCAGCATTCTCTCGCAGGAAGGGAACTTTGTGCGGAGCAATCTTTGATAGCACTGTCAAGCTAAATCTCAAACCTTAATTATGATTTGTGCTGGGGAGCAGACAACACATTCCCCAAGGGAACAGGTTGGAATCACAAAGTAAGTGCAGATACACACATACAAACACACACACACATAAAATATTCTTGCTTCATTGCATTAACAGAGTTGGGCATTGATTCTGCCTGAAATGGGTGCTTTTGGGCTTTGCACATTGACAGCTGAGTCCCACTTCTAGGTTCATCCAGTCACAGGAGACCTGTCCTAAGTTTGACATAAGCCAGGCATCTATTTCCTCACTGTAGGGTATTTAAAGGCAGAACACAAAATTCATCTTATCAAGGACACTGCATCACCTATTCACCTTACCCATATTCATTCATCCAAGGAGTCTTTCCATGAAAACGCTTAAACATTACAACTGTAGTCATTCAGTCATATTGTTTCAGCAAGGTGCTTTTCATCTTCACCAACAGGTCAGGAATTAATTCCATCTTTGTCCACCATATATAGTACATTAATGCACCAGAATCTTTCATATTCTGTTGAATGTGCAGAACCAGTATTTGTATTCATGGGGATGTACTGAAGCAGCGTTTGTGAACAAAATGAGCTGATCCCCATTTTATTTTCTTGATCTACCCTCAGGCGTAGAGACTATTTCTAATTATAACTCAGCATGAGTCTCCCTCATCTGCATTTCCTCAAATATAATAATTATGGGGAACATTGAGACATCAGCTAGTTCTTTTCTTTTGTCCAATGGTTCATCATCATCATCAATAGGGTGTGCTTTGAAGTTATGTCTTAGTCACAGGGTGAGCAAAGAAAATACGGTGCCTTGACTAAGACGTGATTACCGGTAGTAATACTTCAGGGTTTGTATTGAAATAGCTCACAGAAGACTACTTCCTATGTCAGGTGTTCAAGAATTCAATCTGGGGTTGGATTTGCATTGTTAGAAAATTGCAGAGTAAAACAGATTACGTCCTATTTGTTTTCATGAGTCAGACATATGAGGTTTCCACAAGGTTAAGGATAAGAGTAGCCTACAAATAAGCCGCATATTCAAGAAATATTTAAAATTGACCTGGTCTATCCTTGGGAACATCAACAGTAAGAAAAAGCTCACCTCCACTGCACCATACCCAGACAGGGAACAAGTGCCAAAGTCTGAGATCAAGAGTAAACAAATCTGCCAAAATAGCCTATGAAACTGGGTGGTTGCTATGGCATTGATAAAAGATTCAGACTACTGTTTTTTAAACTTTGGACAAAATTAAAAATATGAAAGGCATAATGAGATCTTCATAAGCTTACTTAAATCCAATGCTTTCTCATATTCATTTACCATTTCCTGTGTGTTCTGCATTTTTAGTGTTTTACTCAGGAGCTGTCTAGACCCAGGGCCTGTGGAGAGCTTATGGATGTTATTTGGCCCTGACACTTCTTGAACAAAAGGGGATGAAACTAACCCACCGCAATCACTGTGATTAGGAGTCTTCCTCGGTTCTGTGTCTATATCGAAAAGAGCCACAGCAGAAATCCACCTGCTCAGGCAGACAGGACCGAGTCATTTAGTCAGAGATGGGACACACAGATCACAATATGACCTTGTGATAAGTGATTTCTTCCTCTGCAAGCACACTACCTTACTAACACTATTAAAAAGTTTGGCTATAAGCCTATGTCTGATAGACAATGAGTAATGTGAGAGCGTCAAGGTTTATACTGAATTCATCCATAAAATAAAAATAAATAAATAAATAAACAAACAAACAAACAAATAAATAAAATAAAATAAAATAACTAGCGTGTTAGACCCGGGGGGTATAAAGTTGAGGTGTAGCATTTTCAGGTTAAAACTGACAAGAATTGCAAGAACATCGCAAACCAAATCGCCTGCAACTTAAAGGTGAAGTTGACAAGGAAGGTCAAACTGTTTACTTATTTCTGTCTCGCTCTTCCTCTGGGCCTCTCCTTACAATGAGCTTCTCCACACTCCACTGAATTCCAATGATCGCAGGTTGGCTTTGTTTTCCTAGAGATGGTTTGGGAAAGAAAAACAGCAACAAAACAAACTGCACGCTTCAAAATCATGCGGGAACAAAGGCTTGCTAAATAATCTACGACGAGCCGACAGGTGTGCTTTTGCTGTCCTCATTTCTCCAAATGTGTAGTAGTCTTGATTTTTCACGAGCTCCTGGCTGGTTATCTGTGAGGCCTTCAGCAGACTAAGGTCATGTGGGGTTAGATCACATCAGCCAGGCACAGGATGCTGGATGCCCCAAGAGCTCTGCTGGAACTTCAAACAAAGGTCACAAATGTGAACCAAACAGAGCACATCTTACTCTAAGGGCAGTGTTCTGTTAAAGGCATTTCACATCAAACCATGAAACTCTTCAATCAAATGTCACATGTGCACAGAATATCCCTTCAGAGCTTATCAAGTTTAACCTGTAGCAGACTTACAGTACACTGAAATAGCACAAGCTTTGGTGCAGGCTTACAACACAAACCAGGGATTGTTGAGGAACAAGTTATTTTGTTTTACAGTTCTGATGGCCTTACAGTCCCAGCAGGCACTTCTGACAGAAGCCTGAAGTTATTGCTATTCTCTGTGGGACTGGATGTGTCCTGTGACACCAGGGTAACACTAGATCATTTCAGTTCTGTTCTAAAATTACCAAACACACATACACACACACACTAAGGCAGACACACAGACTAAGGCAGACTTCACAAGACTCCATATAATGTTCCAAAAAAGGTAGCTCACCATTCTGGAAAACATTGCATTGCATCATATATTTAGTGCTAGATCTCATCTAAGCTTCCTTAAATTACTCAATTTGCCCATAACTTAATAACACTAACCCCAAAAAGTACAAGAGCACAGTCTCGCTTTATCAAGTTCTTGACGTCAGCGTTTGAATGGAAGGATTTTAGTGAAAGGAGAAATCCTTTAACAAGCAGTAATTTAATATCCACATTTGGGCATTTTCCATTCATGGGGAAACAGTGAGCATTGCAGTGATGCCTATTTTCCCTGCAGAAAAGAACTTCAGAGGGAAACTTGTCTTAACGTTCAGACTGTATGCTAGAGACATTGGGACTACACAGTCAAGTATCAAGAAAAAAAATACAGTATATGAAAGATACAAATGCAAGGAGAAATTTCAGTTTGTCTGAGCAATGCAATGCTTGATTTACAATGACTGGTTCTGGTAGTTCATGTTTATTGTATTTAAAGTTAAACTTTTTAGCAGACACCTTCATCCAAAGCAGCAAGGACCATTTCATTTCCAGTTCAGAAATTGAACCTAGGTCAACTGCTGGCGACCTCTGCTCGTTCACACTTGTATTTCACAGATAATTTGTCCAAAGATATATACTGTAATTTCCTGATTATTAACCGAGGTTAATACATTTATACACAATTTCTTCATCTATCAGGTTAATAGATGGGTGAGGGCTATATACAGGACTGCATTTCTTTTCATCATTCTGCTTGATCTGATCTGATTCTGATTCAATAGGTAATGTTTGTAAAATGATACATGGTTGTTAATACATGGGTGAGGTCAGTACATGGTTTTGTATTTTTTAGTTTGCATAAAACGCTGACCTGAGGTTTATACATGGTGCAGCTTATATTTGGAAAATTACTGTAGTAACGGTTAATGCTAATTGGTGTTTGTAATGTTTGTGAGAGGTGCTGGTAAAGGTTTAGCCAGGATGTGTAATAACTAGAAAGTGTATAAAAAACAGAAAACAAAGTCTAGTACTACACAAATACACAGGAAACATTGTTGTTACACTGATGTAACCCTGCTGCTATGTGGCCCTGTTGCTAAGTATGAAATTCAAACTGAAACACCAGTGTGTGGGAGGGATATGCCCAGGAAACAAACACTAATATGAGGAACCCAAATTTCACAGGACAATGTGCCATGTCGCTGCCACTTGTGAGGCCATGGTTGTGGCTGGTTGGGAGAGGGATGCCACAGCCACTCTGAGCCAGCAGAGAACCACTTCCTCTTGGCTCTGGGTGATTGGGTCTGGACCTAGAAGCCTACAATCTTTTTTTTTTACCTCCTCCTCTACACATTGGTATCCTCAGCAAATATAGGACGCTATGCTGTGATTAAACGGCCTTCAGTAGTCAGTGATGCTCAATCACACTGGAACATATGTCAACACACATCAAGACATTGTTGTTAGGGAGCCTAGAGTGAGGGCTTTTTTTCTCTTTAAGTCTGGAAAAGAGGAGAGTGAAACGCTGGGCATCAGAGTAGGAATTTAAATAGGCCTGTAGTCTCAAATGTCACGGCTCACAGAGGGAGAGGCTCAGGCAATGGGTGGGCCTTTGTGTGGCACAGGGTAGGATGTGACGAAGTGTACGGGGCCTCTTTCTTTTCCCTTGCTCACTCACACATGCACACACATACACATACACATACACACATACACACACAGGCGCAGGCACACACACACACAGGCTGGGCCCATAATGTTGTGCTTGATTTGGCAGCAGGGTTCTCGTGACTGCTGCTGTTCCCTCCCTCCCTCCTTCCTCTGTGTGTCTCTCTCGCACTCTGGGCTCATGACATTCCACAGCATATCTCAGGCACAAAGACAGACAGGAATGCAATGCGCAGACAAACCTCTATGACACACACACACATACACACAAACTGAACAACTGACAAAGCACAAACACCACCTGCTGAAATAAATCAGGTCAAGGCTTGGGCAAATTAGACTGTTAATGCCACCTAAGCCTTTAGAAGGGGGCTGACATAATATGAAAAAATAAACAAACAATCTATCTAACATCTCTAACATGGGAGTCAAGTTCATGCCAGCAGTCACCCTTCTAAGGCCAAGTGGAGTGTTCATCGGTGACTACCATAACAAGCTGGGGTGTAGTGGGGGATTTTTTGAATGGGCGATATAATATATTTATAAATGAATGAATAAATGAATGCCTTATTTTTTAACTTTTATAAAAAGTGAGAAATAGCCTACATAAATGACGATGCTCCAAGAAGTGTGGGGAACCCTGTACCATTGCATGCCCACAACACCCAATACCCCTGTTTACAAGAAGAGCAAAAGCTCAATGCCATCTTTATTCAACAAAAACAACAACAAAAACAAAAACTACAGTGTGATTCTTCTAGACATCATGACACTTTGTATGAACTTTCCTTCACACTTATATTAGCTTTTACTAGATGGCTGTCTGATCTGGCTGTAATGGTACCAAGAGCAGCTCCAGCATATCCATCAGTGATTCACAAGTGAAGAACAAAAGCACATGACAATACCTTTTCCTCCAATCCCCTCAAGGCTGTCTTTGTCTTCTCTGTTCAAAAGTCTGTAAGTGAAGTCAGGGCACTGCAAAGACAAGACAAGACTCAAAGTTCTGGTCTGAATCAGAGTGACAAATTACTGCAGGATGTTCTTTGGGATGTGGTCCACACAAATCCAAACTTGACACATCTGCGCATGGGGAACAGCACATGAGGCAAGCCTTTGAGCAGATGTGTACATGGACAGACTTGGACACAAAGCTCTCCGGAAATGGATTTGTTCAGAGAGCAATAGAAGGAAGCCTACACACACACACACATTTTTAAACAGTTCAACTGTCAGTGATATACATGTTCACAATCTGACTCTCATCTAGCAGATTATTTTTGCAGTAATAAGTAATTTCTATAAAATTATAGAGTTCTTGTGAATGTTATGATGCATGCTAAAATATAACTTTTTATGCCAATACTCATAATTTCATTGGTTTGGATATCACACAATATTTACAGTTAAAAAATTCCTGAAGCAGTTGAGTAAAATGATATTCATGATATTCATGAGTTTTTTTGTTGAAGTGAAACATGGGAGAGCAGCACTGAATCTCTGAAATACATCTACAACATGTGATGACCTTGGTTATTATCACTGATAGAAGATCAAGGTCACCATTCCACTTTGTAATCTAGATTCAAGCAGGCAGCCCTGGATAATAAGGACTCAGAGGAACCAATTTTTCACATGAAAGAACAAAACAGGAAACAACCTCAACCAAAGCCGTTTCACAATTTGTACAAAGTTGGGAATTTTATTCTTCAAAGAAGGCATGGTATATATAAACCTATGTTTTTCTCTATAAATATAAAGGTTATTTTGGTAGTATCACAAATATATGCACAGAAAACAACAAAACAAGAAATCAAAATACAGATGGCAATGAGGTGGAGTAGTTCACACTGAATACAGGCTTCCATGGTCGGTTTAAAACAATTTCTCAGGGTCATGGGGGAGGACAGGGGTGGGCGGTGACATGCAGAAATCTGAAATGCTGACTGAAACTGCAGTCCAAAAAGTAAAAACAATATTATTATATATAAAAAACCCAATTTAACAATCCTGTCAAATGCTGAGGAAGGACGACATCTTAAAATAAACAAACCAGGAACAGTGGCAAGTGAGGAGTGTCTGTCTGTCTGGCCTGTTGTCTGGTTTCGGTGCACAGGTGAGAACGGAATGGGATAGTGGGTTACAACACCTTAGCACGCACCTACACACCTTAGGGGCATCTTTCATTAGGGGAAAGTCAATTTCTTATGCTTCTCCTTTACCAGCAAGCACAATACAAACAAACAAACTAACAAAGAAAACAAAAGAATAGAATTACTATTTGGGTGTGTGAGTGTAACCTAACTGTGTGTGTGTTTAAGTGAGAGAGACAGCAGCGATTTTATTATGGCGAAGATAGAAGTGCAAAATCGGTGACCTGTGCCTCACAAGAACTGAAAAGGGCCACAGGCCTTATTTCCCAAAGATTACTCTGGCACAACATCCACGTCCACATCCACAACACCCATTACAACCAAACAATATCACTACTGAAACTAGTCAAATGATCATTGATATGTAACTCATGACATTACCTTAATTCCAGATTTTAATATTTTTTTCACTTTTTAAAAATTATTATCATTGATTGCCATAGCTCAGCCTATAAGAAACTAAATTAATACTTAAGACAACTCATAATCTGACTGGTAGTAATTGCCCTAATGTAAACATAGGGACAGAGAAATGTACAACCATGTTGCCAAGACATTCCCCCCATAACCTGTACTCTTGTGTGTGCTGGATTCTAATGGGTCCAATCCATATTAAAAACACTCCACTCTGTCCAAGTGCTGTTCAGCATCTGTGAAGTACTCTCCTCAAAAGCCCTGGCAAACCAAAGGCACTGGAAGTGATTTGAGAATCCCCACCCATGCCCACCCCAAATCCCATTAAAAAAAAGAAAAGAAAAAAAGAAAAAAAATCTGCCCAAACATCGGAAAAGCAGCAGTGAACACATTCCTCCTGGTTTTAAAATCGAACATGACGGCAATTGTGGAAGCGCTGTGAGTAATGACGTGTTCTGTACTAAGAAATCCGTTAAGCTTTAATTTAAAGCTTAAAGGTAAACTCCTATGGTAACAATAGTAATGAAAAATAAAGCAAACAGCAAAACAAAAATAACAACCCAATACTTTCACTGTCGGACGTTGGGGCTGGAAGAGCTTCAGGTGAGAAAAGTTTTCACTGCTATCTCATGTTAATGTCGTTGAATAGCCTACAAACATGTTCACATAAAACATGCGCATCACTTTTAATGCAGCCCATTATCACAGAGCGCAGACCCAGCTTTTCCACGCATATGTTCATATCCAGACTTGTGATGAAAGGCAAACAGTATGCTTCCCCTAGCAATGACAAAGGGCCGCGCATACGTCCTCAAAGCTCAGTTGTGTATATAAAAAAAGTCAAGTCGGTCCTCCTGCTGTCCAAAATCCGGTATGGATGATTTAAATCGACTGGAAGTATCTTTAAATACAAATATATACTTACAAAAATCTCACAAACGCATATTTACAACATAAACATATCAAAGAGGGTCTCTTTGTAGCTCCACAAATAGTTGTTCAATAGTTTTTTTTTCTGCGTAACGTCGAGAAAACACATGTTTTTAGTGAATTTAGTCGATAAAAATCACCAAACTGAATTCACACTGTTGTTTCGCCGTGCTTGCTGTTTGCCAGTCTTGTGTAGAACTTTCTCCACGAGTTGAGCGTCTTGCCCGACCAGATCCAGAAACCGGAGGTAATACCAACGATCAGGGTCATCAGATACTTGATCATAAAGACCGTGAAGTCGGGGCTCATATCAGAATGGTGAAATGACGGACACGGCACGGCGTAAGTCTTGCAGGTCTTACTGATCCACGTCTTCTCCCACTGCTCCCGGAAGGCCTGCTCATAAAAGTAGCATGCGATGACGATGGTGGCTGGGACAGTGTAGAGGACGCTGAAGATGCCGATCCGTACCATTAGCTTCTCCAACTTTTCCGTCTTGGTGCCGTCATGCTTCATGATGGTGCGGATGCGAAACAACGACACAAACCCGGCCAGGAGGAAAGATGTCCCGATGAATAGGTACACGAACAGGGGCGCCAGCACAAAGCCCCGGAGCGCATCCACACTGTTGATGCCCACGAAGCACACACCGCTAAGCACGTCCCCATCGACTTGTCCCACGGCCAAGATAGTGATGGTTTTGATAGCTGGCACTGCCCACGCAGCGAGGTGGAAGTACTGTGAGTTAGCCTCAATGGCTTCGTGCCCCCATTTCATCCCTGCAGCCAGGAACCAGGTGAGAGCCAGGATCACCCACCAAATTGAACTGGCCATACTGAAGAAGTACAACATCATGAAGAGAATGGTGCAACCCTCCTTTTTGGTCCCCTGAACCACAGTTCTGAAGTCATTGTCAAATTTCTCATTACACACCACCTTGTCCTCTAGCAGAAATCCAGCAATGTAGGCTATGGAGACCATGGTATAACAGCCGGAGAGAAAAATAATGGGTCTCTCGGGGTAGCTGAATCGTTTCATATCCACCAAGTAAGTCAAAACTGTGAACAGTGTGGACGCGCAACATAAAACTGACCATATTCCAATCCATATTCTGGCGAACTTTTGTTCCTCTTCATTGAAGTACATTATTCCATGGGATCGTTTTGGTTCGCAGGGTGCAGCGCAATCATCTTCACCCAGAAAACGATAATTCAGATAGGGGGGCACAGTCAGAGACGAAGGACACTTAAACTGTCCTTTTACGTCCCATCGGTCACGCGGAGGCGTCGTTACCCCGGGGGTCGGGTTGATCGGGGTGCTTTTTTCTGACATATTCTGTCCAACGCACAACTCGCCCGCGCCGTGAACGGGGAATTTTTCGCATGCGAGGCTATCCGGCCACTGGAAACCGAATTTGTTCATCAGCGCCTCGCAACCCTGTCTCGCCCGCTCGCATAAGGAGCGACACGGGGGGAGCGCTTGATCCAACACAGTGCAAACGGGCGCGTACATAGAGCAGAGAAAGAACTTCAGATCCGGAGAGCACTGAACTTTGACAAGCGGGTAAAACTGATGCACTTCGAGTCCTGCATCCTCTTGGTTAGTGTGTCCCAATAAATTTGGCATGATGGTCTCGTTGTAAGCTATGTCCGTACAAAGTGGGATAGAAATTGGCTGGCAAAAGCCGTGCTCTGGCACGGACAGTCCTCGGTCTCCATACTGTCCAGCAACTCCCAAAATTCCAACGAATAACAAGAGGAACATAGTGAAAATCTTTCCACTCACTTGATTATAATCCATTATCGAAACATTGTGCACAGCCATACTTTCTTTGCGGTTCCTTCCCTCCAGACAGCTAGCTCGCCAGCTAGCTAGCTATTTCTCCTCTCCCCTTGGTTAAGTCTTCTTTTCTCCTCCTTGTTAAAATTACTCTGGTCCAAACTTTGTAAAACGACAGCTGCACCTCACTAGGCGCACAGAGACACGGTGGTTGTACAAAACAAATTATAAGAAAAAATATATCCAGAGTAAATCCTTGTGGAAATAAGCTGTCGTGGACTCAATATTAAAACCCCAATTGTCGGGACTGTGATAGTGAATACTCTGAGCTGTTCAAACCTGTTTCCAGGCGCCCTGCTGTCTCCTCTTCATATGGAAAAGAAGGGTGGGACTAAGAAACAGATGGCACCGTCTAGGGAGCGTCAACATTTTCCATGCGCTGTTCGTGTTCTAAGAAATAGTAGTGTAATTATGGTCTTGTTGAGTTGTGATAATTGTATTTAATAATACTAAAATTTACTTTATCTGTTGTAAATGCGGAATTGATGGCAGATTACACCCAAATGTGATGGATGTGATGATCACGTAAACTGATATCACTTTTATGATCAAATGATATGATCCCTCATGACCCTGATCATAGAAATCATTCTGTTGGAGGCATCTTATAGTAAAAGTGTTATTTTAAGGACAGTAGGAGAACTACTTGTAGCACACTAACTACTAGTAGCTCCTTGGTGAATGTTCTTTGTCAGCCATCCTGTCTCCTATTAGTCTATGGAAGGTATATAAGGAAGTGTTCCCTTGAACTGCAGAGCTGTAGATTTGTGCACAAGGCTGTTGTCAGAGGGGTCATTCAATGCTCGGAAACCCCAGTATTGTGCACAGTGTCCACAAACCTTTCCTTCAGATGATTTCCTGTTGTGCAAAGGCTATTTCAAGCCAATTATGCAACTTTATCTTAAATCTCAGTCTCTGCGTTTAACCCATCTGTGAACTAGTGACGCACACAGCATAAGCACACAGTGAACACACAGTGAGGTGAAGCACACACTATCCCAGAGCAATGGACACTTTAAAAAAAGAACTGGAAGTTGATATGTTCCCTAAAGTTTAGTGGCGGCTAAAGCCATTCTATTGGCTTCAGAGGGTGCCTGTTACAAGGATGAAGGGAATCAAAGAACATGATTTGCACTGACAGGGGAATGTTGAGATTGCCTTCAATTTCTCTGCCTAGACCCTGAGTTTTTGAACTTGTGACTTTTCAAACAAAACAAGACTGAAAACGCACACGCTTTCACTTTGTCTCTTTTACTCTCTCAACACGCTGCATTGGATGGCTTGTATTAGAGATTATTCTATATATTTTTTTCGTTGTACAGTGGAAAGAATACAACTTCAAATACAGTTTGGATTTAAAGATTAAATCAACCTCAGTTCTGATCATTGATCATTATTTCAAAGCAGCCCAGTCCCTTATGCATTCATATTACATTTAAATGACAGTCACACTGAGGATCAGGATTAACACTTTTGTTCAATAGTAGGCAATTTGAGCTCTATTCACTATAAATCAGCTCTCAGGAGTGTGACAACATTCCAGAAGAGGAAATGAAGTCCATCATATTGTTCAAATGAATGCATTCTCTCCCAAACCCCAGCCAAGCCCTCACCAAAAATCATGATGGCACCCATCTTATCAAGAATAGTCAGGAACAGTGTGTTTTTCATCAAACTGCCACGGCACTTCGCAAATGCAATTTAAGTAAGATCCAGCTAACCCTAACCCTAAACAATTCTTGTGTTTTACCCTTTCTTGTTTGTTTCCAACAGCAAATGACTTTTGTTGGATTAACCTCCTGGAAAATCACATGCTTTACTGCAGTCTTTTTTTCACTTGGAAACACTGACCTCCCTGTATGCTTTGAATTAAGAGACTCAAACCCCAGTGGCAGGACTGTGTTACAACAGAGATCTGGTACAGTGCAACATGAATTAGGCTTGGCTAATCAGGTCAGCTAACATCAAACAAGACTGCTAATACGTCGTAGATCACAGCTTAGCATAACACAGGGCACAGCTTTCACCACACAACTCCCAAGATTAAATATATGGCATGGAGGAATTCCAGAGAACGGGTTATGCTCTGGTCTCTCCTACCTCCAACACGGGCTGGCCATGAAGTTGTGCTCATTGTTTACTTTGAAGGCTGAGTGGAGAGAGCTGGGGGATTGTTTTACAAGCTGTCAGAGTCTAGGGCTGAGGTTTGTCAGCGTGGACAGGTCTGGGCACATTGGGAGATGCCAGGGAAGGTAAATTAGGAGGCTCTGGATGTTATAGTGTGTCTTGTTTTAAATTAACAAGGAGCAAAAAAACAGAGTTTTTCAAAAGGTTCTTTGTTCCTCTGGCATATGGTTTTGGTGACACTATGCAATACAGCAGAGTATCTTAGATTGTTGTGGATTTCGAACAGAAGGTTCAAGACCTGTGTTTCAGGTCAATGGACAAACAGTCCTGGTGGTTTCAATTCCATAAGCACCTGCTGCAGTACATGCTGCATGTAGAGATGAAATGTAAGCACTGTGATAAAAATCTGGGTATCATTTCTGCAATTGCTTTATAATACTTTCTAATACCAGTTTGGGACACCGACTCTTCAGTAAGCAAGCTATGACTGTAGAGAACAACTGTTTGGTTTGTGTGGTTTTTGCAGGTTTTTCACATTTAGAGTCATAACAACATGATGTGAAGCATTAATAAACTTTATTAAGATAAAACAACAAACAACATTTACAGAAGGACATTACATCTTCCATAATAACATTACATACATGTTGTACCAAATGATGCAATAACTATTCTACTATATAACTAAGTCTGTTTTCAGATATAAAGTGACTGGTAACACTTCTATGTTCCAGACCGCTTGTCATTTCAGTGCATTATACAAAAAGTAAAATATATGTTCCTATATATATATATATTTATATGCAAGTGAAGCTATTTCCCAAAATAACACGACTTCAGTGTTGAGCAGAGCGGGGATGCAAGTTAGTCTCTCTGATTTTTCTTAGCCAATGCACATTTACACAAAGATAGAATCCTATTCAGATTCTGTACTGGACGGGAGTGATAAAGACATTCATGATGACCCTGAATGCAGACGTGTTCTCCGCAACATCATTTCAATAGTTCAACAATTTTTTTATTTTACCCTTATTTTATTCTTTTCATCATTATTTTTTTTACACAGGTGTCCTCTCATCCCTTTTATGTACAGCCTACAGACTAGAGATAACAAAGGTTACAAAAAGATTAAATATTCACAGATGAATTAAAGTCTCAGAGAATATCTGGTGGAGCAGACGGCACGTTCTATATAGCATGGCCAATATTGCAAACTGAGGAATTTAGGGCCATTCCCCTGGAACTGTTACAGTATGTACACAATTTTACATGTAACATCTAGATGCTGATTTTCAGCCACAACCAAATGTTTATACTTAAAATGACACTGAAACCATGGATGTTTGTTATTGTTCTTATTGTCGGAACCATCACAGTGGTAAATGTGCAAATCTTTCACTTTGTTATTACTATAGTCACCCCCCCCCCCCATCCTATTTCTTAGTTTGCCATGTTAAACCTATGCCTTTGTTTGCCTGCTGCTTTTAAGGGGAAAGGGTATTGTGAGAATATTCAAGTTCAACAAGGACAATAGTGCTTACTTTTCAGGGTCTCAATGCCCAAGCCCAAGACATAGACAATAACAACAACAAAAACGCTGTTCTGCCATCACAACAAGCCTTTTGGCAGCTGAAGATACTGGGGGTGTTAAACAGAGGATGTGGAGAACGTACCAGAAATAATGCAACTGATCTCCTGCCTAACCTCATCTCAAGTGTGACGATGACAGAGTTGTTAAGATTTGCTGTATTTTTTTGGGGCTGATGTGTGTTTTGGTAACTAGAGTGCTTTTCAGTTCACTTTTCACTCTCTCTCTCCATTTTGTTGTGTGTTGCAGGAAAACAAACTGGCCTACTTTTATTTTGGTAAAAAGGTCACCTAAGTGGAACTGTAACTGCAAATGATGACTTTCAGAAATAGAAAGTCATGATACTGTTAGTCCTATTCAACATGGCCACCATTAAAGCTCACACATGCATGATAACAATAACACTCACTTAAAAGTAGTCATCAGAGACAAAACCAATGCAATTCGCCATGTGTTTACTTGTGTGTGTGAACGTATGTTTTGTTATTATGTGCATCACAATGTGTCTATGTGTGAGAGTGGTCTGACATACAAAGCCACTGCAGTATTAGACTCATTCTAAGACTCCTTTTAATATTGTAGAACTTAACATATAGCAAATCAATGGTGATATTAGAGTACACAGTACATTAGTTAATCCGTTCTTACAGTGTTGGGTCCTCAATTATTGTTTGCTGATTTGCTTTTGTTAGTATTATTTGCTTTTGTTGGTATATTTAAAAACATAAATAACCCAAACTCAACATTCCAACAACTGGCCAATCTGGAAGTGTGCTAGAGGCAACATGGCTTGAACTGAGAGACGTGGCTGATGAACCCTCTCCGTTCTCTGATTGCTAGCTCAATCAATCTCTTCATTAAACCAACACTCGTAATAAACATGACCACACAGTGTTGATTTAGCCCCCCCCCCCAAAAAAAAATAAAATAAAATAAAATAAAATAAAATAAAACATGAAGCTGATCAATAACGCCATTAATAAATACGTACCTATGGAAATAATGCTACGATGGTTTCAATTTCTAAACCAATCAAAAGTGCTCCTGAAGGTTTGTAGAGAATTGGACAATAACTAGCCAAATGCCTAGGAGACGTGCTAGTCACAGACAAGCTAGTTAAGTGGAAAGCATGCAGCCTGGTGGCCCAGACTCTTTCATTGCTTCACTTTGTACGAAGAGTCTGGACACTCTTGACATGTTTACTTTGAGGTGGGTGAGCACTTTGTCAGGACTTTAAACCTGTTGGTTCTGCCTTCAATTTCTGTTCGTTGATTGTTTGCTAGAAAATATACTTGCGTAAAAACTGTGTGGACATGAATGGAAGCTTGTGGATGTTGTTTTTAATGCACTTCTAGTTCATAACTTCAGCGAGTTGTTTGCACACTGTCTTCTCTCATCACGTCTGATTGTGGCCAATGAGTAATGTGGTCTTTCAGTCTTGCAAGCCTACACTATCTTTATGGGCAGTCGATGGGAGATTAAAGCATTGGTATCATCCATATGCTGATGGTTGAAACGATTTCTGAAATGGTGTTCAACTGTATCAACAGAGTGCAAATTATGGGCATGGATTGTCGAAGGCCAAAAAGGAACTATGCATTAAACACTGGAAACTGCATCAGGGTCCATTTTACATTTGGGCATCAATCATCTGTATCTGTCTGATTGCTTCCGACTTTATACAAACACACACTCGAGCACCGTTGTGAGTGTATTGCATGTGTTAAGACACCCCACAAACACAGAAACACACACACACACACACTCTCTCTCTCTCTGTTCAGCTCATGCAATCTGACATGCATGTCTTCGCAGTGTGTCTCTGGTGGTAGCCACTGCATATAAATCGATCCTGCAGTAGGCTATCCACTTCTGTCACACCATAGACCAACTGCAAAGGACAGCCATTTTCAACATTTATTACTGTTCTTTCCATCAGTGCTGTCACCATTATTACATTACTGGTGTTATTGTTGTGGTCGTTGTTTTATGATCATTTGTTTGAATGTGATAAAGCAGTCAAGAATGCGCTCTCCTCTCTTTCTGAATGTCTGCACAAACCAAGAGTACTTAATGGGAGATTTAAGTCCGAATTGAGACATTATTTTTGTTGTTCTGTACAGGTCTATCATACATACTAACATACATTCATACATAGGTAGGTAGATACGTACACAAGCAGTATGTGTCAGAATCCTCTGGATGTTTTTTTTTTTAACGCTGCCCTTTACACATCAGCAAAATGTGAATATATATTTATAACATTCCGAAGTAAACAAAGAAATAAAAAGTTATTGATGTAAAACTTAAATTTGATGTTCTTCACACTTGGTTAAAGGACACGTTCCCTCCCATTCACTCATTTTTTTGCAATCATTCAGACACACGTTCTTTCTTACACAAATGCACACACACACACACACACACACACACACACACACACACACACACACACACACACACACACACACACACACACACAGTACACCTCTTAGAAACACAATGTTTTTGGACAAAATAACTTAAGAGATAGGTGAGAGGTCAATTTGGTCTCCTCTTCTGGCTGACCCTTCTTCCTCTCCTTCAGTTTGTTCTCAGCTTCCACCTGCAACACAAACACACACACACACCGGGTTAGTTAACCATCACCACCACCACCCCGACCACAAAACACAAACCAAAACCAGAGATGAAAAGGCAAATGATTGTTGGAGAGCAGAGGAAAAGGCCAGAGAAAGGGAGGAGAAGAATGGAGAGGAAAGAGAGAGAGAGAAAAGAGGAGTGAAGGAGAGGAGAGCGAACAGAAGGAGAAGGACGGGCATGGACAGAGCAGCAGATTTGGCTGGCTAGCTGCTTCGCTAATCTCCTTTCTTCTCCCTCCCCCCTCCCCTCCCAGTGACCATACTGCACTAATAAATAATTCAAGCATTTCTCTGTGTCCTCCCTCCCTCTTTCCCTCGCTCTCAGTCTCTCTCCCTCCCAGCCCTCCCTCTGTCCCGCCATTTCTCACTCCATTCTTTTTTTTCTCTCTCCCTCCCTCTGTCCGTCTTTATCCTCGTCCGTCATTCATGCTGGCAGTCTTTCACAAATTCAGTCACACACATACTCGCACATTCTGTCTTTCTCCCTCTCTCTCTCACACACACACATATGTACACACACACCACAGTGCTGTCACAGTGTGACACACTCACACAAATATGAGCACAAAATATATTTCCAAGTATAAACACATACATCTTGTAATGCACAGCACATTCTCTCTGTATATAAAAACTCTAGTCACAGAGAGACTATCTATAGCTGAGAACCTTGTCCCATTCTTTTCACTCTGTCCCACTCTCGCTCACACACACACACACACACACACACTTTGGCTCTAGTGAGAGTGTTCTCAGATGGAGAGGTGGATGGATGTGTGGTGCTGTCTATCTCTAGCTGAGAACCTTGTCCCACTCTCGCTCACACACACACACATACACACACAAACGCACACACACACACACACTTTGGCTCTAGTGAGTGTTCTCAGATGGAGAGGCGCATGGATGTGCTGTGCTGCCAGGAATCAGAGATTTTGGAAGGACGCCTCATTATCAGCAGCGTCTACAGACAGGAGCCCATGACTCGTGCCCCCCCGCTCCCCCCTCGGACAGAGCCAGGAGCCATCCCAGCCAATCAGTCGGTCGGCCCCAGTGGTCACCCCCCCCCCACTCCCTTGTGTCCGACTGGCAGACCGCTGGGCATTGACACAGAAACACCGTCCTCATTCTGTCTCACTAAAGGGTGGCCTGCCGTCCACCCAGAGATGGTTCTGTGTGTGTGTGTGTGTGTGTGTGTGTGTGTGTGTGTGTGTGTGTGTGAGGGCCCAACTCCTAGCAATGAGGTGGATTTATTTTATGGTGGATGTGTGGTTGCCTTCCAAATACTTACTAGTATAAACAGCAGAAGTTATATGACAATGCTGCTTTTATACTTTAACTGCTGAAAAAAACAGCAAAAGGAAAAGAGAAAAACATAAAGGAGGACAGATTCTCCTTTCACAAGCTCTCTAAGAGATCCTGTAGAACTAGTGTTGCCCATCCACTCACTTTGTCATTCAGCTAAAGCCCCACAAGGGCCATATATGTCATTTTCCTCAATGCACTTAATGGCATATCCTGTATCAACGTATACACACACACACACACACTAAACTTCTTACAAACCTCCTTAATGTTTGACTTGGCACAGACTGACGTGGGCTCATTGTTCTTCCGCATTTGGCTATCAGCGCTGCAGCCCACAAAACTCGTAAAAAAATCTTTACGGGTACTTAAGCGTTTCACCGCAGAGAAGAAAAAGCAGAAGAAAAAGTGGGAGAACAAGAAAAGAAAAAAAAACACCTCTTCAAGGTTCTACGGTGTTTCCAACCTTCTCATGGTAGCCTGCTTTGAAGTCACTCAGCCATCAAGCCTCATGGAAAGAGATGCTGGGAAAGCATTTATGAGGGTTCAATATGGGACATTTAATTGCTCCTCTATGGGAGATTATCCAAAGAAAGCGCAGCTCTTGGAGAGAGAGCGAGAGCGTAGCCCTGGACCGGAGCCAGTGCGGTCCGTATACTAGTAAGATCAATCTGCTCTGCTGTCCTCCTATGGGAAGCGTTAGTGTCAGAGAGAAAAGGGCCAATGTGTGGAGAGAGTCTATAGAGGTGAAGACCACTGAGCTCTGTGTATGGGAACAGCTGCACAGAGAAAGATTGAAAGACTGTAACTTTCTTCTCCATTTCTTCTCTCCGGCCCTTTCTCTCTTTCTCTTTCTTTTAATGGACTGTGTTTAGGCTTACTGTCCACACCCAACTATGTGCTCTCTCTCTCTTTTACAGTATCATATCCAGTCTATGTCAACAAAGGAATGTGTTGTCTTAGGTCTGATTTAGGACCAACAGATGTTAAGTTCCACTTTTGCAGGATCAAAGAGAGAAAGGGGGTTGTCTGTGTGTGTGTGTGTGTGTGTGTGTGAGAGAGAGAGAGTGTATGAATGTGGCAGAGAGAGAAAGAAAGACAAATTAAGCATGTGTGCTTTACTGAACTGAAATGTGTTCCTTTTTGAGTCCTTATTCATGTGTGCAAGTGGGAATTGTAGGTAGGATTCACAGGATATGTAAACACCCAATCATGCCAGTTGTTTGGATGCTCTTCAACCTGACAACATGTGGGTTTAAGTGTGAGTGCATGCATGAACACATATTTGTGTGTGTGTGTGTGTGTGTGTGGGGGGGGGGGGGTGGGGGGGGGGGAGCGCTGTTAGGTTCTAGCCTCTAGACACTGTGACTGAGAACAGTCATAGTTGAGGTGGCCACCATTCACATCACAGTCTTTGGTTTATGCCTCTAGCTGCAGACAGCATTATAATTCACTTCCCTGCTCTAGCATCAGTGTGTATATTTAACTGTAAACGGATACTATAATCAAGGGAGACAAACACATAAATTCAATGTAGTTAATATTACTAGAAAAGATAGAAGACAAGCTCTGTAATTCTCACTGGAACAGACAATATTTACACAAAGTCTGAAAATTTCTCTGAATTTATATGCATGTTACTACAGAGAGGCAATCTTTTGCTGAGAACCTTGTTTCAGCCTTTTCTCTCTGTCCCACTCTTGCTTGCTCTCTCTCTCTCTCTCTCTCACACACACACACACACACACACACACACACACACACACACACACACACACACACACACACATGCCACATGCACACTCTAGCCTCTAGTCTCTCTGGGGCAATATTCAAACACTGAGCACTGCTGTAGGAATCCTCCTATTGTTCTGTGATAAAAATGCATTACTTATTTTTTTCCTTCCAATTTGTCCCCTTGATAAAACTGCAGGGAGATGGTAAAGATTTGCATAAAAATACCAAAATGATACGGTTTAAGCTGCACTGCAGAAACAGAATTAGAAATAGAATCCAAACATATAATAACCTACTCATACTTCTCTCTTTCTTTCTCTCTCTCACACACACACACATTTGTGGAAGTGCACCCCACTGACACACACACACACAAACACACACATACATACACACACACCTCCATTGATTGTTTTTAATTGTTAAAAGTGAGAAGCGGCTAAAACAGCGGCGTTAGACACAAGGGCTTCTCTGTTGCAGGCTCAGCTCTACTGAAGCCCAGCCATGGAGGAGAGGGGTTGCAGGGCTCCTCCTCTGTGGGGCTGGTGGGTCGTGACCTTTGACCCCAGGACTGTGGGGGGGGGGGGGGGGGGGGCTCGTCATGTCTGAAAGCGTGTAATGAAGTGAGTCAGAGAGCCATTAAACGCCACTCAGCCCGACACATTCAGCCGCGGTGGGGGCTGATGTTTTAATAAGGCTCTTTATGTGTGTGTGTGTGTATGTGTGTCTGTGTGTGAGAGAGAGTTAGAGGGAGAATGCAACTAAATGACATATGTGTTTGTGTGTGTGTGTGTGTGTGTGTGTGTGTGTGTGTGAGTTGTCCTGCAAATTAGAAGGCTTCCACTGGTTGCTATGCTAACCTCTTTTGAAGCCACAAGCCAAAGGACTTTTCAAACCGCTTTCAACAGATCCCTCCACTCTCATCTCTATGTTTTAAAAAGTGAGTAAAAAAGAGTATATATGCATATTTGGAAATAATGACATGCCAGATAAATAAATAACACATAGTCAGGCTCCCCACAGGAGTGCTGCGCATTAGAGAACTTTCCACTCATTAGTGGCACGGTAACGCTAGGTTGTGGCTGCTGACATGTTTGGTTTCCATGGTTACCGAGACCTGAGCAGAGCTGTGGTGGTACCACGCCATGCCCATTGCTATTTCAACCCTAGTGATGAGTGCTATACCACAAGGCAGGACCCCTGCTATGAGTGGGCTTGGCACACACACACACACACATACACACACACACACACACACACTGGTCTATTCCCTGATCGTTTCAGCCAGCATTATGAAGGTCAACAGTGGCTATAGTGTCAGACAAACACCTGCTGTCAAGTCTGACAGTGTGCCCCTGAGAATACAATAGTGTGGTCAGGCCTCTAAACCTGCACCAGGGCTGCTTATGGTATAGACTGGCTTTGACAGCAGGGAGTTCATTCATGTAATTGGCTCATTCATGCATTCCCCCACGCTCTACCTCAAGCTGGTGTGTGGTGAGCATTTCTTGCATTTATTCTGGTAGCCATGCATCACCCCAGGTCCCCCTTCCTCTGCTTTGAAAAGAGCTATATATATCATAAATAACTAATTAATATTACTAACTACAATGAGCATTAGTTGTGAAATAGTTCTATTTTCTATGTTTAATCTATAGGCAGATAGTTTTTGTGTTTTGAGATTTTAGACAAGAAACAGAAAAACTACTTTTAAGGATAGACAAATGAATGTGTTCACAATCATAGTTGTTGTAATGTGTTAATGGATGGATTTCTTTCTCCAATCCAAGTGTCATGAACTTACTCCCACTGACACCTGTAGATCAGTGCTAATGAGTCACCTGCTCCAGGCTTCAAAATAATTGATAAGTGATCTCTGCTAAAATCACCTAGAGAAATGACACCAGCTATACTTGTTGTAGCAAATTGTCACTGTTTTGTCACAGTAGTAGCAGGATTGGTATAGATGTGGAGATTTTGAAGCAGCACAACTCTGTCACTTAGAGACGTCCTCTTAAGACACTTTACTGATAAGGAAACTACACTAGCTCCTGAGAGATGAGAGAGGAGGAGAGGAGAGGTCCTGATCTTTCTCACCCTCATCTTTCCAGAACAAAAGAAGCAATAAAAATGTGAAACAAAAGAAGAGGAGGAGAGAACAAAAAATCAATCCATCCCATCTGACATCGGAGATTCAGACTACCCTTCATCCCCTGTATTGATCCACTGCCAACACACACCATTGGGGTCCCCCACCTTTAAAATCCTCTTCCTTCTTCTTCTTCTTCTCTCTCTCTCTCTCCCATCTGACCTCCACAAACACACACACACACACACACACACACACATACACACACACCAGTCTTCTCCACTCCCAGGTGCATCAGACGGAAGGATGAGTACCTAAAACTGTCCTCACCTCACTGCTCTTCTGGTCTTAATAACTCTCAGAGGGAACTGGTAGTAGAGAGAGAGAGAGGGGGAGAGAGAGGGGGGCTCTTAAAGGGATTCATTTAGCTATTCTGTCTATGTTACACCAACTTCTTTCTCTGTTATTCCTGCTGAAAACATTCAGCAACCTCAAACAACAGGGCTACCCGTGGTGATGCCCGCTGGGATGAATCGGCTGTAAATGTTCACTAAAGTGCTGATCTCAAACTCACCCAGTGCTTATGGCACAGACATGGTGGAAGGAGTGGTGTATGGACATACACAAAGTCAGAAATCAATAAATCCCCACCTGAATTTCACTGCAAACTGTGTGAAATATAAACCCATATGGAGAGGGTCTGGGGAGAGAGAGAGAGAGAGAGAGAGAGAGAAAGAGGTTTAGGAGAGGGGCTGGGGAGAGAGAGAGAGAGAGAGAGAGAGAGAGAGAGAGAAAGAGGTTTAGGAGAGGGGCTGGGGAGAGAGAGAGAGAGAGAGAGAGAGAGAGAAAGAGGTTTAGGAGAGGGGCTGGGGAGAGAGAGAGAGAGAGAAAGACATTCCTTTATTACATCAGCTTTTGAGTCTTTGAGTATCACAAGACAATACAATCCTCACCAATAGTACAGAACCAATTAAAACCCACACATATCTCGAAAGAAAGAGAGGGAGAGAGAGAGTCATGCATACATACAGTCATACACACACAAACACAAACACACACACACAGAGTCACATACACACACACACGCACACACACACACACACACAGAGGCACAGGAGCAGCTCCAGGCCCCGCTGTGGCTATCTGCACAGATTCCGGCGTATCATTGTCCACTGACCCACACCCGCCAGCCTGCCTGGGAAAGTTGTTTTAGTGAGCAGCACATGGCTTAGGAGCACAGAACTGCAGCTTTAACCCCAGCTCTGCTGAATGACACTTCTGGGCTTCAGATGACAATAAACACACACACACACACACACACACACACACACACACACACACACACACACACACACACACAAGCACACACACACACATACACATGCACACACACAAGCACACACACACACACACACATACACACACAAGCACACACACAAACACAGGCACATACACACACACACGCACACACACACTTAAGAGACATTTCTAAGCCCTGTTAGCATAGGTCGCTATCTGGCATGGTAACTGTTTTTCTAATCATCAAACACATTTCACTCAGCAGTGTCGGTAAGGGGCATGATTGAAAACAGTTGTTGGTGCTGTTAATGCTTTCCCCCCCCCCCACACATACACATACCAAACACACACACACACACACACACTTACAGATATCCTGTATTGCATAGGCATGGTGCTCAATTCACATGCTTTCTATTTCCTCTTGATCTGCTTGCTTGCTCTCACTGTAGAATTTCTCCCACGTCAGCACTTTTCTGGCTGTTATCAAACACCATACTCTCTGACACAGACAGACACACAGACATACACACACTCATACACACACACACACACACACACACACGCACGCACACACATACACAATCAAGAACACAAACACACACACACACACACTCAAGGGGGATTATCAATGTTAGTTTAGGTCCAATGTGAGTAGAGGTTGGCCTCTGCTGGGAGAGTTGCTGAGATGGCGTGGAGCCGCTGTCTCACCGCAGGTGCAAATCATTATACACACATTCCTGCCTGTGCAAGGAGCATAACATGCATGTTCACACACACACACACACACACATAAACACACACACATATACAGACAACATCTCATACACTCTCATCTCATCTCATACACAAATATACATGCAAGTTACAAGGGAAAAACAAAACTAAGAACCACAGATCTCTCTCTCTCTCTTACACACACACACACACACACACACACACACACACACAAACACAGAAAGTCACTCTTGCACTCAGTGCTTCTGACCTGGGCCTCTATCTCTCTCTCTGGCTCTCTCTCTGGCTCTCCCCCGCTGTGCAGCTGTTCTGATGACAATAACACTCACTCAGTTAGCACACCTTCTGATGCCAGTACAAGTAGTGTGAAATTCCAGGGTCTGTTGATGCTACTTGAACTTAATTGAAGCTTAGCTGGATCTGGGGACTTCCACTAACTGTGCCTGTCAGTGCTTCAGATGCCGTGTGGCGAAGAGCTTGGAAGGCGCGTGATGCCAAAAGAAGGCGATTACTGTAACGCTGGCGTTTTATTTAAGGTTCTGCTGACTCGCGTGACTTTGAGCATAAACTCTTGCCAGGGATGTTTGCCTTGCAAAGTGTTTCAAGCCCCGGGGTTGGGGAGTGAAATGTAAGTCTGTGTACAGACTCCAGTTGTTGAGGAAAATTGTGAATATTCATGAACGTCAATTTAATATCTCAGATCAGATCATTTGTGTGTGTTTGTGAGTCATGGATTTGTGAAACAAGCTTGAATCTGAGAGAGAGATGGTAGCAGTGTTCTCGCTCTCTCTCTCTCACACACACACACGCACACACACACACACACAATCCTTCCTAAGCATTCACTTTGAACAAAAAGCTTCTGCTAAATACCAGTCAACTTACTTTTACTTCACTCATTGCACTGGGTTTATGATGGAAAACGTTTGGTGATAAATCACTGATGGAAAACGTTTGGTGATAAATCACTGATGGAAAACGTTTGGTGATAAATCACCACCTGATGTTTGTAATCATCCTATGGCAACTGTTATGCTTCACTGATTTGAACAATAAACTCATGGCCTCATCATTAACACTAACTCTATTATGTGTGATTTTTAATGTTCTGACCATCACCTTTGCCTGGGATCAGAATCAGGGGAACAGCCCAAAAGTCTCCCATAGGTCAGCGCTGAATGTCTGCCAGACTAATGTGATCGACATTACAGTCGCTTGGCCAAGCCCACTGGGACCACTTAGCCTTTGATGTCTGGTTGCTAACGCACGTCAGTGAGGGGCCCTCTGACATCAGAGAGTGTGTGTGTGTGTGTGTGTGTCTTTGTGAGTCTGTGTGTGTGTGTCCATTCTCCTGCAATGGGAAAAGTCAATTAAGCATACAGTCTCTTTAATGTCCCACAGTCACTTAAACAGGAAGTGCTGTTGTAAAAAAGGTCTATTTTTGGCCACTGGCCCTGGTGGGTGTTTGTGTGTGTGTGTGTGTGTGTGTGTGTGTGTGTGTGTGTGTTTGTGGGGTCATAGCCATGCTGCATGCTGACAAGAGGGCTCCCTCGTAAAAAGCTGATTTAATCATGGCAGATCTCACTCTCTCCTCTGGGGCACTGTGGGGGAATTCCCCACCCATTTGGGTGAGAAATGGGACTGGGCATGGAAACACAGAGCAGGGAGAGAGACAGAGGAGGAATGGAAAAAGAAAGAGTGAAAGAAAAAAAGCATGAGAGAGAGAGAGAGAGAGAGAGTACATACACATATAAAAGGATCAAAGAGAGAGTGAGCAGATAAAAAAGTAAAAAATGAAAGAAATAGAAAGTCAAACAGAAAGATGATGAGAAAGGAAGAGAGAAAGAAAGAAAGAAAGTAAGTCAGTGTGTCATGCCTCAGTCCTTATGTATGGCTGCTGATGACAGAGACTCACTGAGGGGTTGAGGTACCCTCTGCAAATCTACGCCCCCTCCACCCCCTTGCATAGTTGCCCCTAAGCTCTGGCCGGAAGCCCCCTCCCTCCCCCAGCACGCTTGGCTTCCCCTGGTACTGCCCGATGCCGGATTCATGAAGTGGATCATAACTCATCGGGAGAATCGCCCGCAGCGACAGGGGCCATGACCCTGACCGGGGCCCATGGGGGCTTTGATGCTTTGACACCCTGTGTCGCTGTGTGTGCCTGTGTCTGAAGAGAGCTTTGTTTTTATAACAGGAGAGCACCTGCTGACTGCAGGGATGGTGGTGGTGGTGAGGTGGACAAGAACAGCTATAACTAGACAAGGGTCTGGTTGAGTGACACGTGTGTGTGTGTGTGTTTGTGTGTGTGTGTATTGGGTCTATGGCAAAGGGTGCAGAAGCAGAGATTTGTGTGAAAATGTACTGTGCTACAACCTTGCAATGCCTGTATGCACTGCTTGTGAGCTTGTGTCCAGATGCATGTGAGATAGACAAAGTGCGTGTGTGTCTGTGTGTGTGTGTGTGAGAGAGAGAGAGAGAGAGAGAGACACGTGTGTGTCTGTGTGTATGTATGTATGTCTGTGGCTATGTAAAAAGATCTCTGGATTGGATACAGCATATTCAGAGTTCATTTACGCATTTTCATGCGTAGCACTCAAGCCGTAGCTTGTTCAGTGTTCACCTCAGATATTTTGTTCAGGTCATCCGCCAACAATACGGAGTGTGTTATGTGATGTCAGAGCTGGGAAAGATTAGGATCTCATGACACCAGACAGCACAAGCACCTAACCACTACACAACCAAATACACTTCTCATACCCAATATTCACATGCATTGGGTTGACTAACGATTAAAGCTAGAACACTATACAAATGTATTAATAACGTTTCCTGAACAACTAAACTGGAACACATATATGCATTTAAACGTGTTATTCAAGTGTTACTGTTATCTGTCATATTCAAGACATGGAAGTTAACCTTCAACTACATTAACCTATATCTTTGATTATGTTATAGGCCTTAATATGTTGTAGGGCCTATAACATAACAGAGCAGGGCCTGTAAAACCTAAACAGAGTTTTAGCCACCTCACAGATATTTTTTTAAAACGCCTTCCAAAGTGGAGATTTTTCAAAATGCTGGATTCTGCGGATTCTGCAAGATACATGTAAACGCAAACAAAAAAAGAAGCGGATAAATATTCATTTATCAAAACATCTACATGTAAACAGGGCCTTAATCACACAAAACAGCATGACTAGAGTAAACAGCAATAGGGTTAGGGTCAGGTTATGGCACATTTCTAATCTGAATTCCTAATGTCTAATAAACTAATGATGCTGAGGGAGTGAGACAGAGAGCCAGCACACACACACACACACACACACACACACACACACACACACTGAGAGAGAGAGAAAGCTAAGAGCAGAACAGACAAGAGTGTGCTGAGCCAACTTGTCCTGAGACTAATCCACATCACTCAATTCCAGGATCCAACTCAATTATCAGAAAAAAATAGACATAATCAAATTACAAACACTGAAAAGGAAAAAATACATTACCTTGGAAACAAGTCACCAAACACAATCCAAATTACAATGCTTTTTGGCCCTCAAACATGAATATAACAAAGCAACTGACCTGCACAAAGTGATCCTAAACTCAAAAAACTGACAGGCTCAGGGAGCACAATATTGCTATAGAAAAAGGCAGACCCAGGCAGACCTGGTTACCCTGAGAGGAGAGACTATGCCCACACTGCACTTTAGGGGGTCATAGAAACAGAACTACATTTTCTCACAGAATACACTAAATATGAAGAAATTAGGAAATCCTCATTCATTAAATTCAGCTCAGTCATTACTGAACTTACATTTACAAACGAGGCAAAAGTGCCATAAGTCTTTGAAGAGGACAAGGACGTAGCCACAAGCCTGTACAAAAAAGCCTTGTATTTTATGTTGTATACACTCCTTGTATTTTATGTTGTATATAATCTTTTTAAATGGTATTATTGCCATTCTGTCTTGTCTATGTATTTGAGCTTTGGCAATAATGTTATTGAAACTTTCATGCCAATAAAGCTTTCTTGAATTGAATTGAATTGAATTGAGAGAGAGAGAGAGAGAGAGAGAGAGAGAGAGAGAGAGAGAGAGAGAGATTTTTTTGCACACACCCCCCCTGATGTCTGGGTGTCTGGAGTTGATGTTAAGCCCAGACAGAGAGGGACATGGAGACATGGAGAAAGAGAGAGAGAGAGATGTTTACTTAATAGTATATTCAACAATGATAAACTGTCATGATGAAACTGGTTGGCTTTGCTTTTTGTCTTGCCAAGAAAAACAAGAGGAAGAAGAAGAAGAAGAAGAAGAAGAAGAAAAAGAAGAAGAAGAAGAAGAAAAACAACAACAACAACAACAAATCTGGGGCACCTGTGGCTCAGTGGGCTAAGGCATCAGACCATAAATGTGAAGACTGGAGTCCGACTCAAGGTCATTTCCCAATCCTTCCCAATCTCTCTCTTCCACACATTTCCTGTCACTCTCTACCATTCTATCTGAATAAAGGCAATAAATATATAAGAAAAAGAAAAAAACAAACAAAAAACAAATCTGTGGAGCTGGAGAAACTGAGGCGATGGAGAG
>JAIFZK010000015.1:11357500-11375000 GCA_027481765.1 Tenualosa thibaudeaui | reverse complement strand
CAGAGTAATAAACTGGGACAGTGTTTAGAAGTGGGCGAAGCACAACTCAGCTTTTCGCCTAGACATGGTGCTCTTAGACTGGAAGCAACACTATGTCTCTCTCCCCAGACATGGTGCTCTGAGACTGGGCACAACACTACGTTTCTCTCCCCAGACATGGTGCTCTGAGACTGGGCACAACACTATGTTTCTCTCCCCAGACATGGTGCTCTGAGACTGGGCACAACAGTGTGTCTCTCCCCCCAGACATGGTGCTCTTAGACTGGGCACAACAGTTTGTCTTTTCCCCCAGACATGGTGCTCTTAGACTGGGCACATCAGTTGTTGTCTTTCCCAGTTTTGTTTTTATTTCATCATTCATATGCAGTTAGATTCATATGCAGTTCGCTGATACAGTAGATCATTGAAAAGTTTATACTGTGATGTAGGGTGGTGGTTAGCGTAGTGGTAAAGGAACCTGGCTAGTGTGCAAATAGCCTGAAAAGTTGTGGGTTCGAATCCCAGCTGCACCGTTGTGCCCTTGAGTAAGGCACTTAACCCTAAGTTGCTCTAGGGGAGACTGGCCCTGAACACTTGATAGTTGCAAGTCGCCTTGGATAAAAGCGTCTGATAAATGTAATGATGTTACGTGACACTGTCACTTATACAGACCAGAACTATTCACATTTGCTCGTATATTGTAACGTACTATGTTGCTCTATCTTGGTCAGTATTCAGTGATCTTTGGCTGTACATACACTGCCAGTACATGCATCTCTACAGCGCCTTTGATCCAGCTACTTTAACTAAGGCCTTTGATCCAGCTACTTTAAAAGAGGCTCACACATACACAGAGATACAGACACAGACACACGCGTGCATGCACACACACACACACACACACACACACACACACACACACACACACACACACACACACACATTCATTAAATGCTTTTCATTGTGAGTGGGTAATAATATCCTTCCTTGGAGCTGTAACTGGCCAACAACAACAGCCCTGCCTGAGCAGATCAAGTGGGAACCACACAACTGGTTCCTCTTCAACACTGACATGATGGCTGTTGCTCTTGAGAGAGACCCAAGGGTGGGCAGAGAAACTGTGTGGCGGCAGTGGAGGAGCCGGCCGTGGCACCGGCCTGCTTTGTTGGCATGGAGTGTCCTTAACGAGGCGAGACAACAGCACTGAAGAGGCCCAAATGGCTGTGGAGAGCCACTCTCTTCTGGCTCCCACCGACCACGCTCTCTCTCTGGGACGGCGCCGCACGCAAGACGGCAGCTGCACCAGGACCCAGCCAAGCATGAACGGCACACATGCAGAGATGCAGACACACACACACACACACACACACACACACACATTCAGGTCCGCACATACACATGTGGGCATAGAGTAAAAACACACACACACACACACACACACACACACACACACACACACTCAGGTCCACACATACACATGTGGGCATAGAGTAAAAACACACACACACACACACACACACACACACACACACACACACACACACACACACACACACACATTCAGGTCCGCACATACACATGTGGGCATAGAGTAAAAACACACACACACACACACACACACACACACACACACACATTCAGGTCCGCACATACACATGTGGGCATAGAGTAAAAACACACACACACACACACGCACACACACACACACACACACACACACACGCACACACACGCACACACGCACACACACACACACACACACACACACACACACTCAGGTCCACACATACAAAAGTGTGGGCATAGAGTAAAAACAGACACACACATACAAACACAAAGCTGAACAGCAGAGCCCTCTCTCTCCATCTGAACTGCTGAGACTGCTCACTAGTGCTAAATAGCTGAATTTACTGAGGAAATGAACAGACACATGCCATTCTATTTCTGGCAACATCCTTTACTGTCTTTGTCTCTGTCATCTTAGCTCTCTCTCTCTCTCTGTCTGCCTCTTTATCTCCATCCCTCTGTCTCTCTGTCTTCCTTCCCTCAAGGTCACCGTAATAAAATTAGAGGGGCTTTCAGACAAGGCATGACAGATAAGGCTAATTTGGGAAGCTGGTCATTAGAAATGAATTTGAGTACATGTTTAAGTTTGTGTGTGTACATGTGGGAGAGGGAAAGAGAGAGGGAGGGAGAGAGAGAGAGAGTGTGTGTATGTGTGTGTGTGTGTGTGAGTGTGTGTGTGTGTGGGCACCAGGCCTGTGTGTGAGGGTCTGCTGTGTCTGCTGCGGTTGGGCTGGTGAATAGCCCTCTGCAGGGGAGGTAACGTCAGCACGTCAGTGGGGACCCAGAGGTCATTCATTACTCTCGATCTGGCCTGCCTGTGACGTCTGCTTCACTGTGTGCTTGTGCGTGTGCGTGTACGTGTGTGTGCGTGCGTGTGTGCCTGTGAGTGAGTGTGTGTGTGTGTGTGTGTTTGTGTCGTTGGCAGTAATGAAGGGTTAGACTGAGCAGCGATGAAGACTGCTGCCATAGCCCTGACAGCCAAAACCACAGTGAGAGGGACAGCCAGACAGATGGACAGAGAGCAGACAGACAGACTGACTGCCAGGTCACCGTCAAACACAACATTAACTACACAACAACACCGTGTTAAATAAATAATTTCTACAGCATGTTAAACCACAGGAGTTGTAAATTATAAATAAATTTGAGAAATAAAGATCTACGAGTCGAACGACAAAGGCAGTGGTTATAATCACTATAACATCTGTTACAATAACAATACCAAAGACAAACAACAACTACAATAACAACAAGCTTGAGTTGCACGAGCAACAAAAGCCCTTAAATGGTGTTATTTCCTCCCTGGCATCAGTGCTCCTTGTCTCTCTCACTCCTTCTCTTTCATGGGCTGCTATTGAGCAACTCCATGGAAAGTGGACTTTCTGTGCTCTAAAAAAGCAGGTATTTGTATGATGTGAACAATTATACGAGCTGATCTTGTGCTGCTGACAGAACACATCTGGACCACACTAAGGCCAGACCCGGGCTAGACTCTGCAGCAGGACTGAACGATCTGGGCAGGGGATGCCAAAATAAAAGACTCCATATTTCCTTACCATTCTCCATTCACAGCTGCACTGACACCGTCACACTTATTCATGTAGGACAGTGGACTTTGTGCTCTAAAATAGCAGGGATTTGTATGATGTGAACAATTATTTATATATATATATACACACACACACACACAAACTGTATATATAGTACCATGCTTGCTCATATCATGTTCATATTGTGGAGCTGCCCCTAACACGGCTGCCACTAGGAGTCATGGCTGAAAAACGCTGTGCCCCATTAGCGTGAGCTGAGCTTTAATTAGCCTTAGAGTGTGGTTGGAGATTTAAGGCTGTGGTCGGCACTGAGCAGGTTGAGCTACGCCATGCTCCACTACAAGTCACTTAGTCATAGCAGCTTCACACATGCACTCGGGTAGCCCATACACGCATGTGTGATGCACACACAGACACACACACAAACTTCAACATGCACACACACACGCAAACACCCACACTAACACACACACGTGCATGCACGCACAAAAACACACTTCCACACGTATGCACGCACACAGACACACACGCACACACAAACAAACACACATTTGAGAGACTGACATCTCTAGCATTTTCCCAGGAGTGTAGCGTGAGGAGTTTCCCTATAAAAAGGCCTGCCGGCATCCACACTAGACCGCAGATTAGGGCCTCTAAGCCAGGCAGACAGGAAAACCACAGGTCCATTAGGGTCAGGGGTGACGGATGAGTGGAGTAATGGTGGCTTCGCAAGAAGTACCTAGTCAACTGACATCACCATGGGGCTTTACGAGGACAGTGAGCATTAGTGACGATGTTGCAGTGAGTCGACTTGGTAGCACATAAGCGCCACCTGAAGCTGATCTTGTGCTGCTGACCGAACACATCTGGACCACACTAAGGCCAGACCTGGGCCAGACTCTGCAGCAGGACTTAACAATCTGGGCAGGGGATGTCAAAATAAAAGACTCCACATTTCCTTACCATTCTCCATTCACAGCTGCACTGACACCATCACACTTATTCATGTAGAAAGTGACAGTCACCATCAGCTCCACTGAAATGAGTTAGATACATGGTAGAGACTAAAACTGAGTGTGTGTATGTGTGTGTGTGTGAGGGAGAGAGAGTGAGTGTATGTGTGTGTGTGTGTGTATGTATGTATGTATGTATGTATGTATGTATGTGTAAGTGTGTGTGTATGTGTGTGTGTGTGAGGGAGAGAGAGTGAGTGTATGTGTGTGTGTGTGTGTATGTATGTATGTGTAAGTGTGTGTGTGTGTGTGTGTGAGGGAGAGAGAGTGAGTGTATGTGTGTGTGTATGTATGTATGTGTAAGTGTATGTGTGTGTGCGTGAGGGAGAGAGAGTGAGTTTATGTGTGTGTGTGTGAGGGAGAGAGAGTGAGTGAGTGTGTGTGTGTGTGTGAGAGAGAGAGAGAGAGAGAGAGAGTGATAAAAAGAAAACGAAAATAGAAAGTGAGAGCAGCTGGTGTTTCTTCCTTCCATATTACTACATTGAACAGCATCCCTGTGTGTGTGTGTGTGTGTGTGTGTGTGTAGCCAGCGGGTCCCTCTCTTTGGGTATGTTAATTATCCACCGCTCTATAAGACTAACGAAGCGACCAGCTTAATGAATTACAGCTCACGCATACCAATGAGGGAGGAGTCCAAGGGAACGCAAATCTACACAGGAAATTTGTTGCACATTTCCATAAATGAGCTCTCTCTCTCTCTCTCTCTCTCTCTTTCACACACACACATATTTCTTTTTCTCATTATCTCCCATTCGCTTTCCTGGCACTGGAATTCATTTGCTTTTAATCCAGCGGCCTGTGCCTCATGAGTGTTTTATCCTAATCACGTCAGCTCTCTCATCTGCATTCACATTCACTATTCAAGCACTGGGACCACGTACACCATATATGACAGTTCACTACAACAAAAGATCTGTCCACTGGCCAGAGGCCCTACGCACTTACACACTTACATTATGGTGATGATGACAGCAGTGTTGACAATGCTACTGCTGCTGCTGATGATGAATGAGTGATTGATTGATTGATTAATTGATTGATTTTCATCATTCTTTGTGATCAAACAGGGCCGAGACCTGATGTATGGAGTATTCTACAGCATCTCCTCTTACTGGTTTATAGGGCTCAGTGTGAGTTTGAGAACCTCTCTTTCTCTCTCCTTCTTTCTCTACCTCTTCCCTGCTCTCTCGCCTCCCCCTTCTCTCTCCCTCCCTCTCTCTCTCCATGTTCTTTTCTCTGCGGACCTGTCCCAGTTTCAACCCAGTACTGTATAACTGACCAGAACTGACTTACACCACTGCCAAAACCAACAGGTATTACACTACACATACACATACACACACACACACACACAGGATGGGGTGATTATGACAAAAATAACATCTCTCTCTTGATCCTCCATCTCAACATGGCCTCTCATCCTCCTCCTCTCTCTCTCTCTCTCTCTCTCTCTCTGTGCCCCCTGCTGAGCCCCCCTCTGTGGCCTCGTCTGAAGCCAGAACTGCTTACATAAACAATTAGCAGAGCATGTCTGTCTGACTTCTGAGAGGGGGGCTCTTAATGGCGCCTGATGACTTTCACACACACACACACACACACACACACACACACACACACACACACACACACACACGAAAGCAGGTCCCCTATAAAGTCATTACCCAACTACGTCAAGAGCTCTACAGCTAAGTGAAGATAAGTGTGTGTGTATGTAATAAAATGTGAAAAAGTCGTATTGGAAGAATTTGTGTATGTATACTGTATGTGCGAGTGTGTGTGTCTGTATGACTGCATGACTCCATAAATCCATAAGCTTAGCGATCGGATTGCGGCCAGATCCTGAGTCCCAGCACACACACACACACAGCCCTTAAGTGTGTGTACCTGAGATCCGGCCTCTAATCGGCCTCATTAGTCGGTGGCGCGCTGGTGGCGTGCGGTGCATGGCCATGCCAGATATGCCAGCTATGCAGCGAGCCGGAGCGGCCGGATCAGGAAGTCTGCCCGGATAAGTCGGCAGTGTAATAACCTGACAGTCTAATCAGATTAAGATGTAGGGTGGTGTGTGTGTGAATGAGCGTGTGTGTGTCTTTGTGTATGTGCGCGCATGGGTGTGTGCACGTATGTACCTGAGTGTGTGTGTGTCTATGGGTATGTGTGTGCGTGTGTATGTGTGTGTCTGAGCATGGTTGTATGTGTGTGCGTGTGTGTGTGTGCATGTTTATTGGGAGGGGGAGTGGGGGCCAGAGGAAGAGCAAAGTAGTGGCTGTAGGGCTGAGAAGAGAAGAAGAGAAGAGAAGAAGAGAAGAGAAAAGAAGAGAAGAGAAGAGAAAAGAGAAGAAGAGAAAAGAAGAGAAGAAGAGAAGAGAAAAGAGAAGAAGAGAAAAGAAGAGAAAAAAAGAGAAGAAGAGAAGAGAAAAGAGAAGAAGAGAAAAGAAGAGAAAAAGAGAAGAGAAAAGAAGAGAAGAGATTAGAAGAGAAGAGAAGGGAAGAGAAGAGGGCTGTACGCATTAGTGGCCTACAGACATTCATTACATTTATAAACATGATAACATGAAGATGTGGGCTTAATCAGGACTTAAACAGCAAGTTCTTCATACAGGTGAGAGTCTGATCTCCTCCTAAGGATTAAAGTGATAGTTTAGAGTATTTCAATCCATAACTATAGTGCTGTTGGTAGTGCAGTTTGGTGTATGTGGTACAACATTCTCTCTCTAAGTCCAGCACACCGGTGAGACATGATGGGCTGGATGTGTAGTGTGATGCTTTGAAGAACATCCTGTCATGGGGTCAGGAGACTCTCACCAGAACCCCCCTGCTGTTTGCACACTGTTGAAGTGAAATTGGGCCGTGGTACACAATCTAACAAACTCTAACACACTCTAACACACACACACACACACACACACACTTACAAGCCAACGGATTTTCCACTAAACATTAGAGTGGCAACACTATACAAACATTCTTTTGGCTGGACAGGGAGTGAAGCCTGTGTGAGTGTATGTGCGTGTGTGTGTGTGTGTGTGTGTGTGTGTGTGTGTGTGTGTGTGTGTTGAAGGGGTTTCTCTTTGATAAGTCAAGCATGGAGACTGTGAATGAGGCAGATGAGAAAAACACACAGGCACACACACACACACACACACACACACACACACACACACACACACACACAGACACACATTACAAAGCAGTGAACTGGACTCCTAATTGCCTTCAACCCATACATGAATACAGCTTCCATTCCTCTACTCTCTCAGTCTCTCTCTCTCACACACACACGCACATTCTCTTTGTTTCTCTTCATCTCTTTCCCTGTCTGTTTTTTCCTCATGTTACCTCTGGTTCTTATTCATCTATTTATCCATCTCCAGGGCTGCATTTAAGCGTGAGATGTGGACATGAAAAGAACAGATATTTCTGACGTGGGACAAAAACAAACACATAAACTTTCTCTTTTTGTGCGCGACAACTGGGGCCATTTTAAAGAGAGAAAGAAAAAGCCGGAGAAGAAAGAGGGCCCAGACAAAGGCACTGACATCTTAGAGTGTGGAGACCACTGGGCAAGATTAATAGCTTTTAGACTGTTGGTGCTAACTGGGAACCCACTGTTTGTTTGTGTGTATATGTGCGTCTGTCTGTGTTTGTATGTTGAGTGTGTGTGTGTGTGTGTGTGTGTGTGTGTGTGTGTGTGTGTGTAAGGAGTCCAAGACAGGACAGGAAAAGGAGAAGAGGGGAGGAGTGAAAGATGAAGAGAGGAGAGGAGTGATAAAGGATACAAGAAAAGAGAGGGAAGGCCCTGCTGGGTAGTTCAGTGTCCTGATGGTTAAGCGTGTGAAAGAGGGTTAGCATTTCACGCTAGCTTGACGGGAAAACAGAGTAAGGGAGAGAGAGAGAGTGTGTGTGTGTGAGAGAGACAGAGAGAGAGAGAGAGAGAGAGCAAAAGAATAAAAGCTCTGTGGAGATTCTGAGAGAACAAAATGACAAGTACAGCATTCTGTCACTCTGGTGACCTTCCCCATGGGAGGGAGGTAATGGCCCCCGAGGAACAAGAGCCGCCGCTGAGCGACATATTTACAATACACACGCGCGCACACACACACACACACACACACACACACATAGAGACTGACCATCAATGGCTTGTCGTATATTCTGTAAAGCTGCCTCTCAACATGATACTTCTATCTCCAATACCAATGATCTAAACCAAAAACAGATGAGAGCTGTGAGGCTGTGGCCTTCAGGAGCATTTAGAAAGTGACAGGATGATGGACAGATGAATAAAAGACAAGAGAGAGAGAGAAAGAGAGAGGGAGAGAGAGAGAGAGAGAGAGAGACAGAGAGAGAGAGAGAGAGAGAGAGAGTCCCTGGCTATAGGGGGCTGACTCGCTCCTGCTCCATGGAAATTGATTAAAGGGAAGCTAATGCGTAGCATTTAGCCACCGCTAACTCCCAGTGTGAGAACTCTGTAGGACACTCTGTAGGATAGCAATAGTGTGTCTGTGTGTATGTGTCCATTTGTATGTATGCCTGAGTGGTGTGTGTGTGTGTGTGTGTGTGTGTGAATATGAGAGAGTGAGAAAAAGAAAAAGAGCTTTGGGGAAAGTCTATTCAGAGCTGATTGTGTGCCATCTATTCAGTTGCTCCTGGTGCAGAGCCAAAGCACTTTAACTCTGCACCAGGGTGCAGTATGGGAGTGTGACAGTCTGCCACAGCAACAAAATCAAACACAGCACACACAGACACACACGCACAGCCTATAACACAGCCCTAAGCACATACACACCCTATTCCCTATCTTCACGCACATGTACACACACAGACACACACACACACATTCTCTCTCTCTTACTCACACACACCCACCAGCTCCATTTTTATGTAAGCACCAGGCTGTATCCTAGCCATCATTAGCTGTGATGCGCATTGCTCTTGTAGGCAACGTGCAATTATTGTCATATTTTGACAAATAATCCACTGTCTGCCACAGAAAAAAACAAAAAAAAAAAAACAAAAACAAAAACATGTAAAACCCTGTAGAAGCAGAGGCGTATATTTATGCAGATCATGAGAGTGCTGTAAATTGGCTGTTTCACTTTTCTCTCCCTGCCTTGTTTTCAGTCTGATAAAAAGTGCTATGGAGCCAATAAAAAAGAATGCAAAGAATGTGTTTCTCCGTCTCTCTCTCTCTCTCTCACACACACATACACACACACACAGACTGGTAGCTTCTGACACCTGCACTTGCTGCTGTTTGCTGTTGCACTTTAATAGCAGGCTGTCTGCTTATCTACATAATTATCCTCAGACAGCAGCATGCCCAGCATTGACACATACGTGCGCGTGCACGCACACACACACACACATACACACACACACACACACACACACACACACACACAGAGTGGAAATAATATGTCAGAAAATAATGGCATCGAAAAACCCTTCTCTTCCCCAAACACCACCAACTACCTGAATGTCAAACACACACACACTGAGAAATACACATAAAAATGTGAATTTCCTATGATAGAAAGAAAATACACATACTAAGAATTTAGGATGCAAGCTGACAGACCCAGTCACATATTTATACGTACAGAAATACCAATCCAAGGCACTCATTCCAGCTAACAGTATAGCGCTGTTCTCTTTGAGACAACTACCACGGAGGTGAACTAAATTACACCTGCATCATATCATGTCTTGCCAGGATGATCAAACCATATTACCACACACACACATACACCCTGGAGACCTTTAGTGCCTTTAGTAGGTTGGCTGATGACAAGAGGTTCTTCTTCTTCTCTGCCTTACTCTAAACAGGTGCTTCCCTGGCATGACTGTGACATGGGTCACAGTCATGCCACATTCAATCTGGAGTCACATCAGATTCACCCCACATCCGCTCCAGAGTTGCTCCACGGTCACTCCAAATTCACTTCCCAGTCACTTCAGATTCACCGCACATCTGCTCCTGAGCTACACCACAGTCACTCCAAATTCACTCAAGAGCCGCTCGGCAGTCATTCCAACATCACTACACAGTTATTCCAACTTCACTCCATAGTCACTCCAGATTTATTTCGGGATGCTCCAGTATCACCTGCTGTCTTTGGCATGATTGACAGCTGCTAATTAGTATCCCACAGAGTGCCACCTGCCTCGGGAGCGGTAGTAGTGAAAACGACACAGCCGAGCAGGGAGCCAAAAAAATAAAAAATAAATAAAGGTTCACCAAAGACAGACAGACAGGCCTGTAAAGGTTTAACGAATCCTGCAGTCTTTCTTTCTTTTGCACTCTTTTTTCCAGGGCCTGTCGTTAACAGTGTGATTTAGCTTCACTCAGGCTGAAATAGGAACTTCTGAGGCGTGCACTCCCTCCAGACACGCATGGAAGTTTTAATCATCAAACTTAAATGATTGAAAATAAAGAAATAAGTTGGTGAAATAATAAATGCAATGCACACACGCTGGCACACTCACACTCACACACACACACACACACACACACACACACACACACACAGGAGCTGCAGTGTGTAAGATGGAAGTGGCTGGCACAGATTCAGGAGATGTGAGGAGAGAGTGAAGGAGAGCGCAGAGCTCATTAGGAGATCCCATATGCTCATGAGAGAGAGCGAGAGAGAGAAAGAGAGGAAGTTGAAACCATGGGCCCCACCCCGACCCCCCTACTCATCACAAATAAACACATAAACAGTTCATAAACAGCAGTACACACACTCCATCTAGCACAGTGCTATCTCCTTATACAGAAAGGTGCCATAATCTCAAACAACACATCCATCCTCTCTCCTCTTTTTCTCCATCCTTCTGTCTGCCTTTCCTTCTTCCACACCTTCTCTACTATTTGAATGGCACACCACCACCACAGGCACGGGCGCACGCATGCACACACACACACACACACACGCGTACGCAAGCAGAGGTGGCTCACAGGACATGGAGAGGAGAGATGGATGCTACAGAAATTCAGTGAGTTCTGTGCATTGTGAGTGTGGGTGTTTACCATGACAAGGGAGCCGTGTGTGTGTGTGTGTGTGTGTGTGTGTGTGATGGGGGGTGGGGGGGGGCTATAAAGGGAGAGGGGGACAGAGTGTTGGGGGTGGAGGTAGAGGACTGAGAAGCAGCAACGAGGGAGAGAGAGAGAGAGAGAGAGAGAGAGAGGGAGAGGGAGAGGGAGAGGGAGAGGGAGAGAGACATGGCGGGGGGAGAGAGGGTAATACATTCACATAAGCGATCACGTTGTTAAAAGGAGATTATGCTAATGAGGCTAATTCACAGCCTGTCCTCCTCCTGCTCCCCCCCCCCCCACACACACACACCTCCAAACACACACACACACACACAGACACACACACACACACACACATAGACAGACATTGCACACATTTTGGGGATATTCTCTAATGTCATAGTCTCTGTGTGCAGAAGTTGTCTTGTTGCTACGGTATCATTTCATATCTCTCTCTCGATCTCTCTGTGAGTGTGTGTGTGTGTGTGTGTGTGTAGCTTTGGCTTCCAGTCTCTATGGCACTGCTCAGAGGCCCTCACACTCCAGCATGGCTTAGCATCCCTCTCCACCACATACTTGTCATCAGATAAACCCCTCCCTCTCCCTCTCTCAATCTCAATCTTTTTCTCTGTCTCTTTCTGTGTGTGTGTGTGTGTGTGTACTGTATGTGTTTGTGGGAGAGTAAGAGAGAGACAGAGAGAGAGAGAGAGAAAGAACACAGAGCAGTCCTCCCTATAACTAACCTTCTGTCCCTCAGAGAGAGAGAGAGAGGGAGAGAAAGAGAGAGAGAGAGAGAGAGAGAGAGAGAAGCTCAGCTTTCAATCCAATCTCCCCGCTTGCCAATCAGGCTTCCATGCCCCCCTTAGCCCAACCTTTGTAACACACACACACACACACACACACACACACACACACACACACACACACACACACACACACACAGAGTAGATATGGAGGAGCAAAGCAAAGAACGAAAGACAAGAGGGGAGCAGAGTGAGAGAGATGGAAAAAGGGAGACAGAGAGAGAAAGAGCAGTGAGGGAACAGAGATACACTAGAGTGTGTGCGGGATCAGTGTGTGTGGGAGAAGAATTAAGTAAGAAAGAAAGAAAGAAAGAAAGAAAGGTTCTCTCCCACTCTGTCCATTAACATTCACATGAGTGTCAGAATCCAGCCAGTCAAACAAAAGAAAAAGAGATAATTAACTGGGGGGGGGAGGCATGGCTAAACCAGGGCAATCACAATTTTAATGAAAACACTGCATAACTCACCACTGAAAAAAATATCATACACCCACTATAAGTAATTTTCCAAGCACACACCTTGGAACAGACACATATGCTTCTACTCCGATAGCAAGGCACACACACACACACACACAGGAGAGAGAGAGAGAGAGAGAGAGAGAGAGAGAGAGACAAAGACACATACACACACCTCTGCCAAGAGGACATGAAAAACACACCAAAAAAAACACATGTTAGTGGAAAAGAAAAATACCCTCATCAGTCCACAACCACCACCCAAACCCCCCACCCGCACAGACACCCGCCCGTATCCCTCTCAACGCCCTCCGCTCCACACCCTTGCCCAGTCGGGCCCTTCCCTACCCCCGACCCCCACAACAGAGGCTCGCAATTCACACTCCTCTCCACAGTTATGGAAAAACCACCTATTGTTCTCCGTCCAAAGCAGCGGTGTCCGGCCAGACCACCAGGGGAGAGGCAAGAGGGTGGAAAATTGACACACACTGGAAAAGAAAACAGGTACATGAGGTCGTAAAACAGAAAAGAGAGGAGAGAGAGAGAGAGAGAGAGAGAAAGATGGCCAAGCCTGCCTGGGTTCGACTATTTTCTTTTCCTCTAGCCCTCTTCTCCAGACCGCCGCTGCAGCAGTCTCTCCAGGAAACGCGTCTGAGGGGAATGTGGGAAAGGAATGATGAAAGGGAATATTCAGCGATGAAGAGAGAAAAGGATAGAAAAAAAGATGAACTGAGAAAGGAAGAGAAGAGAGGAGGATGAGATGAGAAAAGAAGGGAAGGAAGAAAAGAGGGGATAAAAGGAGGAGATCCATCCATCTGAATTCAAATTTCCTTCATTTGCCCTTAATTTGTTAGGATGTCTGGGATGGCCGATCTTGACACCCAGGCAAAACTGCAAAATTTGATTTTGATTTCCATTTGAAATCAATCAATCACAGTTGCAAGTTAAGTTGTACCTGCATTGGCTAATCTGAAAGCCAGCCAAAATAAACTAGACTTACAGTGACTCTCCCTTCTGCCATAATCAGCATATGAAGTCACCTATCCATGGCATGACAACAACAGCAGAAATGATCTGTCCCTACACACACTCACTCACTCTCTGTCTCTCTCTCACACACACACGCAAATGCACACGCACACACACACTGCTGATATGAATCGACATCTGATCTAATGTATGTAAATGTCATACAAAGCCATTACAGCTGATAGGTGTGCCATTGCATCAGAATTCCCCCTGAATAATGCATTTAGAGTGGCCGGGGCAGCTCCACTCCTGAATACCCATGAAGTGCCATACACACACAGCTCCTTGTACACACCCCACACCGTCCAGCAGAGACAGGCTAGAACACAACCTTCAGTGCACGCACCAGGTGCCTGCACCTCACAGCCAAATATGCGCAAAGTCTAAGACTTTTTGTTTTGTACTTGAAATATCAGACACACAACCAAGAATGGAATTACTTGCATGGACAAACCATTAGCCTCTTCATTTATCATGTCAAAGATAAAGTCAATTAGAGCTGATATCCTTCTACATTGCTTTTTCTCTCTTGTTGTGAGCTTCCAGACGTGCATCTTTTTGCCAGATGTTATTGATGGGTGGGTGAGCGTGCTTGAATGAACAACAGTAATCTTGCACAGACTGTCCTTCCAGAACATCAGAATTTATACGGTGGTAATTACTCAGGTGTTAACGTATGTTTGTTTCTGTGGATGTATTCCTCAAGGTCATACATACCCCACAAAGAAGCCAGCAGCCACATACACATCATTGTTTGTCTAAATGTATTGCCTGTATGTGTTGTAATATCATTAAAGGAGAAATCTGGTGTGAATATATCCATAGCCATGTTGTTCGAGCTCACAGAGTGCTATCGGTAGGAAAAAGAACAACAAAATTTGATACAACATAGACCTAACAGTGAACCTGCAGCTAACACTAACTGAATGGGGCACAGAAACTTACCTTCAGTTTAATTTTCTTATGCCCCATTCGGTCAATGTTAGCTGATGGTTTAATATCCAGTCTATGTTGTATCAGATCTTTTCATTTCATTCATTTTCTTACAGAAACACTCAGTGACCTCAAACAATGGGGTTATGGATTGAATCACACCAAATTTCTCCTTTAAGTAAAAATGTACTATTGTGTCTGTTGTGCTCTGCCCATTATATCTCCTAATGTCTACATACTATAAGTACATTATGTGTTTGTCAGTATTATCTTTAATATAATATTTTTTTATAATATCATTAATTTTTGTGTATGTTCATGTCCTTAGAATGTATGTGTGTAGCATGGATATACTGTGTACCTCTTTACGGAATATGGTGCACCTTAAGTGAAAAATCTCCAAATTTCCTTGTAAAGTTTACAATGAAAATAAAGGAAATGTAATCTATGTAAAATCTAATGTATACACCATCCTGATCCTGACCCTGATTTAGAGGGAGGGCTTAGATTTTTTTTTTTTTTTTTTTGGTTATACTGTACATACAAACTGAATCAGTAGCCTCATGCCTCATGTTACCACTAACAGAATACACTTGATCAATGAGTTTGTGTTGGTGCAGGCCGGTGATGCATCCAGCAGGTTCAGTAAGGTTAAAGAAACCAGACGCTTTGACACAGGCCTTCATTCTAGCGGCCCACAGTAAACACAGTGCAGGCGTGTAGGAATGCAGCCTTCACGGAGTCCACAAGGCTTCGTGGTCCTCGACGACAGGCAGGTGTTTTTCCGACATCTCAGGACAGTCTGACAACACACACACACACACAGACACACACACACAGACAGACACAAAAACACACAGTACTGCCTGGGCTGTACGCAGCCTGTATCCACATGGTTGTTGTGTTTAGTGCCATGTGCGTGTGAAGTCTGTGTTCTGCAGAAGGTCATTAGTTATTTCAGTGTGGTCACTCAGGGATACCTGCCAAACGTCGTCCCCACACAGGACTGAGGACTGAGACGTGTTGTCTGTCGCACACTGTGGGCACTTGGGGCTATTAGTATGCAAGCGTAGTGTATACTTGGAAAGTTCCCATCACAGCAGCCTGGCCCTGTCTGGCCTGGTACAGTAGCTTTTCTAGCGGCTGATTAAACGGCAAGTGGGTTTTCTTTTCAAACACTCGGACACCCCTCCTCACAAACACACACACACACCTTACCCCCTCTTTTAACCCACTGTTTAGTGTCTCAAATTCCCCCGCCCCCCACTCTCTCTGCAATCTCTCACCGCTCCTCAGCTACACTCCTCTCTCTTTCACTTTGTCATCCTGTCTTCTCTTTTAGTTTCTCTTGCTCTCTCGCTCTCTCTCTCACTCTCTTGTCTCTCATTCCCTTATTTGCATGTTTATCTCCATCAAAAGCCATCTACACTCTCTCTCTTTCACACACCTCTTTTTCTCTCTCCTTCTCTCTCTGTCCATCACATGCTATTATCTTGGCCCACATTGTGGTGCTGGCCATCTCGGGGAGGCGCACCTTTGGCCTGAATGGGACGGGCTTTTCTCTCTTCTCCTCTCATCTCTTCTTCTGGGCTTTTCTTTTGGCTCAGAGCGATTGCTGCTGCCCCACGCCACACAAAGGAGGCCCGCTGGGAGTTTCCTGTCAAAAGGAACGGGGCGCCTCTCTCTCTCTCTCTTCGCTCCCTCTCTCTCTGCTTATGAATTATACAACAGGGGAAAAGCTCAGTGTTAGACTTCTCTCACACAGAGATCTGTGTGAGGAATCAAGGGCACGCTCCAAAAGAACTAGCCAAAAAAAAGAATGAATGAATGAAAGGAAGAAAGAAAGTACCTGACACTTCAGCACACACTTCAGACCCCCAAAATAATCCATACAATCACTATATTTTGTGTAGACAGAGAGGGATTAAAGTTTAACATTAAATGTTAAGACTAACTGGAACTGGAAAATATTACTCCCAAGTTTTCACATTTTTCCACTGAATGTACAGTTCATACTTATATGATGCTGGCAGTGCCCTCTCTCATCTCTCTCTCTCTCTCTGCAGATTAGAATTCTATCTGTTTGGTTTAGAGGGCCTTAGATAAAGGGTGTGATTTCAATATGAATGCCTTGTCTGTGAAAACATGGAGGATAGTAGGCCAGCTATACCCATCAGTAACATGACATCAGGAACCACACACACACACACACACACACACACACACTATCACACACACCATATTGACATTGATATCGCACACGTTTAATGTTTGACTACAGGTCATGAACATGGAGTCCATATAATCACAAACTGATAGAGAGCTCTATTCTCCCTTGCCCTACTGCCAAAGACAACTCTAATGAATGTAGCTCGGGGCAACTTTCACCACAGTGCCACTAACAACCACCCCACTTTAGTTCCCACAGAAGAGCGTAGCAAAAATGATATATTTTAGACTAAGAGGAGAACAGATATCAACACACACACTTGCTACATGCACATACATACATACACACAGCTACATGCATCCCATCCACACATGCAGACACACACACACACACACACACATACAATTATGTTCTGTCCTTGTTCAATTTTTTTACACACTTTGTACAACTAGAAATGCTTAGACAATACATTGTGTATTTTTGCCATGACAATAAAGAGAGAGAGAGAGAGAGAGAGAGAGAGAGAGAGAGAGAGAGAGAGAGAGAGAGTGATGCTATGGAACTATGCAGCTGTATGTGTAGAAACGGAAAGTCATTCCCCTCTCCCATGCTCCCACTCAAACAGCATCAGGTCATTCTCCCATTGTTATTTCCCATCATGCTTTTCATTCTATATGACTCTATGCAAACTAACCACCCGCGCCGCTAACACCACCACTCCACCTCTGCTCTTATCAAAGCAACACTGCCCCCCACTCTTCACAAACACACACAGCCCTCCTCCCATAGGTCTTACACACTCATTTAACTTCTTTCTTCTTTTCCTTCTTCATCCGTCTTTCTTTTCAGCAGATTCTTGCACACTGTCGTAATGACTAATTCCTACTCAGTGACCCTGTCCATCGCTCTCTCTATTCTGTCTCTCTCTCTCTCTCTCTCGTTCTTCTCCTCTCTGCTGGT
>JAIFZK010000015.1:11337500-11352500 GCA_027481765.1 Tenualosa thibaudeaui | reverse complement strand
TGGAAGCAGCCTTGCACCCTATACATCAACCCACTACACACGTCATCAGACAGGAAGAGAAAGAACGCAACCATGTGCCAAAAATGTGTTGGAGAAAAAAAAAGCATCACAGCCACAGTGTGTGTTTGTGTGCATGTGTGTGTATGTGTGTGTGTGTGTGTGTGTGTGTGTGTGTGTGTGTGTGTGTTTGTGTGTGCCTGTGTGCATGTGCATGTGCATATGCGTGAGTGCGTGACCTTTTCGGCAATATAACAGTAATGTGGTATTAGCTACACTGTCAAAGACCTTTGCCAACTTACCCTGAAAAATGAACTGAGACAAATAGTTAGAGGAGAGAGATTCAGAGAGAGCGAAAAACAGAGAGAGAGGGAGGGAGAGAGAGAGAGAGAGAGAGAGAGAGAGAAAGAGAGACGGAGGGAGGGAGAGAGAGAGGGAGGGGAAAATACATAGACAGGCAGAAAGAAAATAGTTTTATATTTCGACAGGATTTGTGACAGGATTGGAAGAGCTGAGGCACAGTCACATGTTTGACTGACAGCCAGACAGACAGACAGACAGACAGATAGATAGATAGATAGATAGATAGATAGATAGATAGATAGATAGATAGATTGATAGATATGTGAGAGCAGTAGAAGGGTGATCACTCACTATCAGTCAGTTCCCAGAGCCGTGGGGGCAGCTGGCTGAAGTACTCGTGGTTGAGGGCTGCCTGCGCTGAGATCCGCTGCTTTGGGAAGCACTGGAGGAACCTGGAGGCCAGGTCTTCAGCATGGTCGACGTAGCCTAGCCTAACACACACACACACACAGAAACAGACACACACACACAGTGTTGTCATGCAAGCAAATAGTACATTATAATTATAAGAGCCAAATGCCATTTCATTAAAAGTAATTCTTCCTGTGTATGCAATTTAACAAATTATCATGAACACACAAATACCTTGTGGGTAAAACTGAACCCAAGTATGAATGTGTTTAGTGTGAATTCACGTCACACTAAACTTGTCTTACCTATTCACACACACACACACACACACACACACACACCTTTCATAAAGGCAACAGCACCAAGAGAAAAAGAAACTCCTTTGAAATCATCTATGAACCATGGTCTAACTTTCTCCCACATGTAAAGCACTATAACTTACAAAATGGTAAACCAAGCTGAAGAAACATGAGAACCAGAGAGTTGTAAGAAAAGAAGACAGAAAAAATGAGTGATTGAGAGAGAGAATATTAGATCATGAGTGATGAGTGAAGACAGACCACTAGAGATGAACAGAAACAGAAAGAGATCATCAGAGGTAGAGAAGCAGAGATAACATCGACTTTTCTCTCTGTATCTTTCTGTTTTTTTTTTTTTTTCATATTTTTCTCTGTGGCTTGGTTTTCTCAGGTCTGCTCACTGAGGAGACGCTGAACTCCTGAACTGCTGTAGCAACCAGTGCCAGGGGGAACACAAACATGTAGAAAAGAGAGAGAGAGAGAGAGAGAGAGAGAGAGAGACAGAGAAAGAGAGAGAGGGGAAAAGTGTAACAGCCACAGCAACAAACTCTGTAATTAAAGCAGCTCAGTGGAAGCATTAAAGAAACATGAGCTCCCCCTCTCCTCTCCTCCTCTCTCACTCTCTCTTCCCTTCCTTCTCTCTCCTCTTTCCTCTGAGCCCCAGCGTTTTCTTCCAGGCTCGGCCCCTCAGCCCCTGACACACAGACACAGATTGCCGGAGCTGTCTGTAAGCTCATCATGCGTTCTCATCCCAGAGGATTCTCCTGCTGCACTGGATGTTTAATTAGGAGAGAAGGCCCACCCTCCCTCATCCACCCCATGCCCTTAATCCTACACCCGTTCTCCCTCACACTGAAACACACACACACACAACACCACATCTTGACTGGAGATTGAAAGTGGTCCTCACAGCCAGTTTGTGATCTACTGCTCTGGCTAGACGGTCTTGGACTATCCTTCACTTCTTTTGGAAGATGTCCTGTGGTTGCATGTGCTGCAGGAATTCAAGGCTCTGGTTGAAGAATTTTGAACATCAATTTATTGGAAGTCAATTAGGATTTTGCATCAAAGCAGGCACTTCGCTTGATGCTAATATCATGCAGGACCGCTAATATCATGCAGCATCGCAGTACTACTTTACCTCTGCATTATTAAATGCATTATCTATCATCAATGGATATAATGGTTTACTTGGTTCTTGCATCTTGCATATTGCAAGGGCCTGGAGTATTTCAACTTATAGGCCTGTTCTTCACGTCACAGAGTGCTGTTGGTAGGAAGAAGAATGAGACAATTCGGTCCAATATTGACTGAATAGCCACAGTAAACTGGCATCTAGGGCTAACTGAAAGAAGTACAGTAAAATGAACCTGAAAGTGAGTTTTTGTGCCCTATTCAGTTAGTGTTGGCTGTCGGATCACTTGTCAATCTAAGCATTTAAACAACAGGGCAATGTGTTGAAATGCTCTGGACCGTTTTTTTGTTAAGGTCAGCAGGAGTCAGCAAATCTTTATCATGTACGTTTAGAACGTTTAGAAACGGAATAGTGAACAAAACAAAAACAAGCGACCACATTGCGCACTGACTCTTCTACTGAGGCCCACGCACACAGAGTGATGAGTGACACTCATAGTAAACAAGTCCAAGGATGCTTCAATAACAAAAGGTTTTGTGAATGTTGTGAGGGTGTCTTTCTTTCTTTCTTCCTTTCTTCTTCTACTTCGTCCTCTTCTTCTTTTTCTTCTCCTTCTTCTCCCTCTGGTCCCTGCGTGGGGATAATGAGCCCCCTCTTTTATTGGCGAGTGTTCGCTGAACGGCACAGCATTAAAGTTTCACAAGCCCTGCGGAGAACACGCCATGAATTTCACAGTTCACCCAGAGGTTGGAAGTTTGTACTGATGCTGCCGCTGCTATACACTACTCCTTGGCACTGCTGTCAGCCATTTTGATCTCACAGAGCACGAGGATGGAGGGAGGGAGAAAGGGAAAGAAAGAAGTGGTTAAAGAAGTGAAAAAAAGAGGGAGAATGAGAAGAAAAGAAGAAGGGGAAGAGAAAAACAGGAGAGAAAGCGATGATGGGTATCTCTGCCGTCCCGAGCCCCGTGCAGAGAGCTGACGACAGACGCACGGCGAAAAATGAGCATTCCATCACCGCTTTCCTGCGTCCGGCGCCCCTTTTCATGTTCCTCCGTCATGACAAGCCACAACTGGGGAACTTGCAAATACACGCACACATACACACACACACTCTCTGTCTCTCTCTTGCACACATGCACACACATACGCACCCACCAATACCCATATGTACACACACTGCAGACATGCAAGTGCACACACACACACACACACACACACACACACACTCTGTCTCACTTGCACACATGCACACACATATGCACCCACCAATACCCATATGTACACACACTGCAGACATGCAAGTGCACACACACACACATACATACATACACAAACACACAGCACCTGGTTTCACTGTTCCATATCGAGACCCTGTACCAGCTTCCAAACATCCTGTCGCACACTCTTCTTTTAGGAGTCATTAGAGAGGCCTGTATCTAAGGCCTTCAGCCAAATATTATGGCAGCCCGTCTCTGACGCCACGTCACAACAACCCCTATACTCTTGACACTGTAGGCAAAGATAGGCAGCCGTGGCCCAGGTGAAGGCTCTCAGCGACTGTGACAATGAGCTAGAGGGCCAATCATCCTAGAGGGATCACTAAGTGGAGGGTGTAGGGTGTCTGTAACTGGAAAATGAAGGAGCCACTTCAGGGGAACTGGTGCTTCTCGGCAACCAGCCGTTTCCATTCCATTCCACAGGGAAGTGTGTGTGTGTGTGTGTGTGTGTGTGTGTGTGTGTGTGTGTGTGTGTGTGTGTGTTTGTATGTGCATAGATGCACGTGCATATGTGTGTATGTGTGTGTAAAAAGGATTGGAATGTGGTCTTTCATCATGTCTGGACGTAGTTTCTTAGAAGTGTTTCGCAAAGCAGAACAGCTTTAAGCTCTGAGGGATCTTTGGGTCCCAGGCTCTGATTTATATAAAGGTATTGTTTATGAGTTCAAGTGTGAGGAAGATGGAACATTTAAATGGACTTCAACAGACTCAGGGAGTGATTTCCCAGGAAAAATGGGGAGGGGGGGGGGGAGAGATGAGAGAAAAAGAGAGAAGAGAGGGAGGGCAGGAGAGAAGAGAGAAGAGGAAGAGAGAAACAGAGAAGAGAATATTTTTTTGGAGAAGATGGAGTGAAGGGAACATGGAAGGATACGTTTGGACAGAAGGACAGAAGAGCACAGTTGGAAGCAGCACAGAAGGTAGTGAAGGGAGAGGAGGACAAGAAGGCGGAGGAGGAGGAGGAGCAGGAGGAGGATACTGAGGAAGAGTGGGAAGAGGAGGAGGATACTGAGGAAGAGGAGGAGGTGGAGGAGGAAGGGAAGAGGGGTCTGGTGCCTTTCTATCGTCTTCATCTGAAGCTGGAAGCACATCACAGGGCTTGCTGGGCGGCAGTAGTTAACATTCCTGCTGCTCACTCTTCTCACATATTTATTTCCTTGCTGGCTGGACCACTGCCAGACACCACACACACACATGCACACACAAACACACCCATACACACACACAACCATACGCACACATGCAGGCACACACACACACATACAAACAATTACACACATACATACACACGGCATGCAGGCCTGAACAGAACACCCTGCTGACCTGCTCTAGTGGACTCACAGCACTCTCCCCAAAAGGCAGATGCTCACCACATAGTCATCTGTAGTCATCTCCTCAGTCAGCCTGTCCCTGTCTGTCAGCAAGTTCTCCTGTCACTTAAGCATCTCCTCACTTAGGTAGTCTGTAAGTCAATCCCAGGGGCCACAGTCCAGTCCAGTCCAGTCCATCAAGGTCCTAATCCACATATATGCCTAATGCCGTCTACTGTGGTTATAACCTGCACGTTGTCCTCTGGTACCCTGGGTCTGATCTGATCAGAGGTTGTTTCTTAAAGCACTGTCCCTTGCTTCCCTAACTCATTTGGTTTAAGCACTTCTCTGACCTGCCATTAAACTCATAGAATGAAAATGCTTAACACTTGCTTAAACCTTTTTTTTTAAATTAAAGAATGGCTCTGTTGGCTAGTCTGTTGCCCTTGCATTTGTCCTTTGGCTGTTTGTCCATCAGCCAGTTGTGGAGAAATGCCTCCTCCTCCTTTCTTTCTGTATATGGACCATGGATTTATGGTATCAACATCATGCCCCCCCCCACACACACACCCACCCACCCACCCACCCATCCAACCTCTATGCTGTTCTGCACCTGGACTGCTGGAGATGTCTCTGTTCCCATGCAGGAGGTCTTCACCAGCCCTGTCTGAAGACCCCCCTCCTCGCTCTCGCTCGCTTTGGTGCTTGCTTCTCTTTGAGAGGTATAAACTAAGCTAATAAACTGCTTTCTCAATCTGTTTCCCATGGACCCCCTGAAGCCTGCTGTGCATTCTGGTATTATCTGTTTGCTTTGATTTCACCGGTTTCACCAATTCCCATGTCAAATGTTATGAAATGATGAATGGCATCTCTGCCGTCGACTTTCTTCTTATGCCAGGAGCACCATTTCCAGCTCAGTGGGTTGATTCAGTGGGAATACCTGCATGACTTTGGTCTGTGAGAAAAACAGTTGGTCAAGAGGCCTATACTGTGAGTCTGTCTCTGCCAGTCCATTTGTCTGTCTGTCTGTCTGTCTTACAGAGCTTACAGCCTGACAATTTCAAACACATCCATCATCTGCTTTCCCAAGACCCTTATAGCCCTGTGGCCGCAATCCATGAATCTCAATGTCTTCGGATACCTGAGATTTGCTTTCTCTCTTTCTCTCACACACACATGCACACACACACTCACACACACACAATATAAAGGCAGGGTTCAATCCATTTCAAATGTTTACAATATAAACCACCTAATTTACTTTAATTACAGTAACACTAGCATGTTAAACACTAAACCATTTTTTTTGTCTAGTCCTACATTTGTGACCCCGTACTAGAGATGGCATCACATAAGTGCATGTTTGGATCTGCCTTATCTGATTGTGCTTAGAGTTGTGCAGGGCAAAGGGCACACTACAGGAGGCCAGTACAAGCCTGCGGTGATGGCTCTGTACAGGAGATAGGAGAACCAGGAGCACCATGGAGTCAGGGAGCCGCATCATTAAGTCAGGAACCGTGCAACCGCTACCTGACTAAGTCTATGCCACGGACACATGGACAATGGCGAGCAGTGATGAAACTGACAAGAACTGCCAAAGATACACACCAATGGAGCTTCCATCGGTTCATATCCTTTGCAGTCATTCACATGACCGGTCAACCCTACAACCACAATACTGACAGGCCAGTCTATGTTTCCACTGCCACAGGCCCAGTTTCAAAGTCTGCCCTTAGAGACTTACAGACTTCCAATGCACGTTCACGCCACGTTTACAAGGGTTTAGGGGTGTCCCGCTGCCAAAATGTGAAGTGTGCCAGCGTTCAGTTGCACCCTTTCTGAGTCCTTTCGCCATCTCATGCAGACTTTGCTAAATAGAACCACCCACAGCGCTGGGCTTTATAGCGCTGGGCATGAGACACACAGGGAGGCAACAATTGCCATCAAACAGAAACAGAAACGTCTTCACAAAGTGACTTTAGCAATGTTAACTGAACAATCTGTCTTGCAAATAGCAAAGTGAGTACTCATATTCTTGCAAACTCAATCACTTAACAGTGTGAGAGGACTTGGGTATAGGAAAGACATTATTTCAAGACATTATTTCAACATCCTGCAATGAATATCTAGCACTGGAAGCAAGTAGAATCACAAAATGACCCGTGATCAGTGAACTTTAAACAATATGTATTTCATTAAGGTGAGACATCTTAGTTCCCTTGAATAGCAAGAGATACATTTGCCAGTGAAACAGGCTTTTTTCCTCCATGAACTAGCCCTATACCATGAGTATGAGATTGGGAGTGTGAGAGGGGGAGTGGCGACAGCGGATCGAGTGTCAGAGGAGCTATGCTTCTTTGAACGATATCTTTAATATTTTTTGCCCTAAAACCACCAAAGTTATGCATTTAAGAGACAGACAGACAGACAGACAGACACACAGACAGACATTCTTTGCATAAATAGATAGATGTGCATTAGTTTAGTACAATCAGACTTTGCAATTATGGACTTGTATCTCTCTAAGGCTGAATGCATTCCACTTTCATTCAAACAAAGTCACAGAGTTCAGAATTTATGGGGAGATATTTTTAAGGCTCAAATTCCAAAGATGGTGATGGTTTGGTCGGCAGCCCTGAGGGTGTCTGTGTGTGTGTGTGTGTGTGTGTGTGTGTGCGCTTGTGTGTGTGTGTGTGCGCGCGTGTGAGTGTGTGTCTGCCTGCCTGTTGTGAGTTAGCCTGAGAGTAAGTGTGTGCGTGTCTATGTGCATGTAATTGTGTGTGTGTGCATGAGAGTGTGTGTCCTTGTAATGTGTGGGATGTGTGTAGTTGTAATTGAATGTGTGTGTGTGTGTGAGAGAGAGAGAATACTCTGTAAGCCTTGTCTAAAAGTGCTAAGCCTTAAAGTGGCCTCACTATCTTTCTCCACCACCCTCTTCTTCATCTTTGACTCCTACAGTTACCTGCCAGCTGCCAGATCCCTTCCCCTTCATCACGCCACCACAGCATCCACAGCCTATAACTCATAACAAGCTAACACACACACAAACACTCACACACACAGACACACACATTCCATTCTCCTTGCTGTGCTTCCTCTTTCCAAAACTTTGGACCAAACCCACACACATACACACACACACATGTGCGTTTGTCTCCACTTCTCTTTCGATTCACTTGTCTGAAAAGCAGCCATGAGCACCAAGGCTTTATCATGTCCCCTTCGACAACTGGAGGATCACCCTCCCCCTTTCTTTCCTTCTTTCTCCGTCTTTCTCTCTCTCCATCTCTCTCTCTCTTTCTTTCTTTCTTGACTTGCTCTTTTTCCAGTCCAAGCGGGCAGGCAGGCGGGCGGGCTGGATTAGACCCGCAGCCTCATTAGCGCAGTCTGTCAATATTTAGAGCTGCACGCTAGCTGGGGCAACTTACCCACAGTGCTTTGCCAGGGCTTGGTGCGATCAGGGCCGTCACAGCAGGAGCTGCCACCCGTCTACTGAGGCTTGTCATCCTCTTCTGCGAGAGCTCTCAATCCCTCCCCCCCAATCCCCATTACTCTTTTTGCTTCACTCCCCCTCTTTAAGTGCCGCTCTCCAAATACGCCTCAATTATCTCTGTTTTCATAGATTTTTTTCCCTCTTTAATTATGCCAAGTTATACTGCTGTTCTCAGGAAATAGAGAGAGAGGGGGAAAGAGAGAGAAAGAGAAAGAGAAAGAGAGAGATAGAGAGAGATAGAGAGGGAGAGAGAGAAAGAGTGGGAGAGAAATATGGAGAACACATGCTAAAAAGGAAAGAAAAAAAAAAGTACAAGGCCTGCGAAAGTACAAGACTAGACAGATTGAAAGACAGAAAGACAGACAGATAGATAGATAGACAGATAGATAGATAGATAGATAGATAGATAGATAGATAGATAGATAGATAGATAGATAGATAGAGACGGGTGTGGTGGAGGAATGTTAATGTCACAGACTGATAATTGTTCAACCCTGGTGTGATTCCCCCATGCTGTGAGACAGAAGTGTGTCGTCTAAATTCCAGTACACAGACAGATATACTTACAGATATACTTCTACTTATATGCTTTATTCCTCAAGTAGGACATTTTGGCACAGGACAAACCACTCTGATGTAGGCATTGCAGTGGTATCAGGCTGACGGGTAGATCAAGTGTGTGAAAGCCTGACCTCTGACCTCAACTCTATTGACCCCTGATCTCTCTCAGCACCCGCAGGCGCTGGCACATTGCCAACTCAGTGGCTCCTGACCCATGGCTCTAGGACTGTGCCCGGACCTGCAGGCACAGAAATTTCCAGACATCTCTCCCTCTCTCACCCTCTCTCTTTCTCTCTCTCTCTCTGTAAGCACTCTGAGGTTCTCACGGAGCTGGTGGTATGTGAGCTCTTTGTGTCGCTCGCTCAGACGCCAGTGCTACTTGTGGCATCGCCGTGCCAGGGGGTCATGGGAAATGCGGTTTGCCAAATCAAACCCCCAAAGCATCAAAGTGCCCTTGGAGTCCGACATGCCCGATATGTCAGTGCCGTAATTACTCTGATATGACAACACTCCAGAGTATGCCAGCGACTGAAACGGGAGAACAATTTTACTTGTCAAGTTTTTCATGAAAATAATGCACATGTGAACAGACAAGCAGATACTGTGCATAATTCATTACATAGTTGTGATCTCCATGGAAGCATAAATCTTACTATGAATCTTTTTGTTGCATATATAACTAGGAGGAATCTGTGCCACAACTGGAACTTGCTGGCCAATAATGACATGTTAAGGACTTCACTATTTCCGAAAGGATAAATAAAGCATCTATCTATCTATCAATCAATCAATCAATCAATCAATCTATCTATCTATCTATCTATTTGTTAAGTGCCAGCATTGAAAGACCAGCCTGTATTCCTTTTTTATCTGTCTTAACTATTCGTTAAGCAGCCATTATCGTCACCAAATGTGTTTTCTTCAGATAGTCAGAGCAAATGCAACACACTTGCCTTGTGCTCCTAGTTCTAAGCTCACAGATAGAGTGGGCACGGGGGACTGGGGATGGCAGGGAGACAACACTTACTTGTTCCAGGCTTGTCTGAGTTTCTTGGGGCTGTAGACTGTGAAGCGGTCTGTGGAGAAAGAGGAAGAGGAGTCAGTAGAGAGGAGACACACTCACATACACACACACACACACACACACACAAACAACTGCACTTATGTGTACCATATATGAGATCAGTTATTAATGATGATGACATTCGTATGTGTCTGTGTGAGTGAGTGTGTGTGTGTGCGTGTGTGTATCCACTAAAAGGAAACACACCCGCATGCACACAAACATCCCCTTGGCTTCTTAGTGGTCAGCTGTGGATGAGTTGTTCATTAGTATGGCCACCCACTGTGTTAATCAATACTCCCTCCCCCTACCAATCCCCTCAGCGGTGATTTAAGACACACACACACACACACACAATCACTGTCTCTCTCATCAACGATCAATCAAGAGCATGCACACATGGACACATGATGTCTGTCTGTCTTTTGTTTGAACAATGTCTTGAAAAATATCTGTAACACACACACAAATACAAACACACGCAAACACGTGTGCGCTCACATACACACACTATACTGTTAGAATAACCCCCAAAATGTCTAGGCAACTATTTCCTAATACAGCTAACTAGATGTATTAATCGCATATAGCTGAAAGATACACAGGGCTTAGTGCTGATGACTTTGGGACTCTATGGAGTTTTGATCTTAGGATGAAATAAGCAGAGAAAGTGAAAGCAGTTTTTCCATGCTGCAGTCCACACTGCCCTCTACTGCTGCAGAAGACACACTGCACCTTCAGGTGCTGCCAGTATCACAAGAGCATACCACCTCCCCAATGACTCTCTCTCTCTCTCTCTCTCTCTCTCTCTCTCTCTCTCTCACTCTCTCTTTGTCTATGTGTGTGTGTGTGTGTGTGTGTGTGTGTGTGTGTGTGTGTGTGTGTGTACATGCATGTGTGCTGGAGAAGGCTTTTGAATGCTCAGGACATGTAGAAAAATACAGCTCCAGAGCTTTCAAAGATCCATGGAGGTCAAACATTATTTGAACACACACACACACACACAGAAATACATAGAACAGAGGACTGTTGGACTAAGGTAAGGTGACCTTGAGTGAGTGTGTTTGTGCATGTGTCTTTGAAGGGCAAAACTCAAAAGGGGCTCCTTGAGTTCACAAGAAGCATTCTTTCAGCTCTGAACAAAGCCTCTCTCACTCTCTCACTGGAACTCAGCACCCTTATCTTAGACCTGTGAAAAGAGCTAAATCCCCAAATTCATTAGCACTGCCACTATTCTGATCTTTCAGCAGTCGATTAGCTGCCACTACTCTGAGAGGGACTGTCACAGATGTGAATGCAGCAGGGTACGGTATTCCTAAACAAATGCAGCTTAACATATTCATAGCCATTTTGTTTGTATGCAAAACAAGAGTAGCTTTCAGATTTGCAGTTATGCACAAAGATAATAGCACTAACAATGAACTGCTGGGCTTATTAGTATTGCAAAGAAGGATATCTGCAGCAGTCATGGGCACTGGGTGGTACCCAGTAGGAGGTTGTGGTCAAGTTCAAGGACTGCCTGTACCAGATGCTGCACTCACTGTGCCAGTGTACTGCTTCCTGCCACACTACCGCAGTTGGCGTAGACACAGGGGTGCACGAGCTCATCCAAGGTTGCACCAAAACAATGCCTATCATCTCAGACAGGCCAGCAGGAGCCTGACACAGTTGGTGAGAGACACTGCACTGCAGAGCACCCACAGTGTTGGCTACTTGCTCTGCTATGCCGACTCCTGGCTCCGACTTACTGACGGAGCAGAAGAGTTTCAACACACAGAGGTAGCTCTAGTTTTTTTTCCCTTGCACTTCTTTATGGCCTAGTGTGCTAACCAGCACAGACCTGTGCTGTGTATTGGTACCAATATAGGACTGGTAATGCACACACGCACACACACACACACAAAACTTCTCTTCCATTCCCTCTATCTATCCCCTCCTTTTTCCCCCTCTCTTTGTTTCTCTCCCTCTCTCTCCCCCTCCTCTCCCCGCCCCCTTCTTTGTCCTGCTCTGCCAACACTAATCTGTGAGCCGCATCCTCCTCCTCCTCCATCTCTGTCCTAATGAGCTCCCAGAGGGCCCCTGCCTGTGTGCCACTGAGCTGGCACTCTACCCACTGCGCACAGCAGGCCACAGACTAGCCCGGCCCAGCCCAGCATCCACGCACCAGAGCTGGGCACCGGCACAGCCACCAACCCTCACATTACCAGCAGGAGGGATGGAGAGAGAGAGAGAGAGAGAGAGAGAGAGAGAGAGAACAAAGACTGGAGAGAGACAGACAAAAACGAAAACAAAAAAACAGAGAGAGGGAGAAGAGAGAAACACGCAAGCAAAACTTAAGATATTTCATCTATGTTGTGTGGGCTTCATGATGAAACTGTAAGGACATCCTAGAATACCCTCTCCCTTTCAGTGAAACCTAAATCATTCACAACAGCCTTCTTAGCACCGTTCAACTATTTTTCTAACATGTTTTTAATGTGCCAGATGTGGATGACCATGTGCAGGACAGTGAGAGCTGCTCTTCTAGAGATCCTTACCTGGTTTGAAGTGAGGGAGAGAGTGAACGCCAGGCCAGGACTCTTCAGAGGGAGTACCCAGGATCTGACAAAAACAGGGAGGACACATCTGCTTAGTTACAAATAGTAACACAGCTGTGTCTCTATGTGAGGGAGATCACAGGGATTTAGATAGAATTGTAGACAGATGAACCAGTATCATGGATGTCTGATTAATTTTAATTAATTGGAAAGAATGGGTGGAAGCCAGGCGTTATTTTGGAGAGCCGTGTAAATATAGAAAACAAGATTTAAAAGTCTTTTCCAAAGTAAAATGCATGGGTTTTTATCAATACTACATTGGGGTATAAAATTCTTAGATCTTCTTAGAACATCAGCTCTTCAGGGCTATATCTATTTTGCACAACATACACAAGTTGTTTGTGCTTAGGCTTAGTTGACACACAGTGTGGCGCCTAGAGGTGGGGAAGATTAAAACACTTAAAACACGCAATCCCTTCAATCTACCACAAGTGGGCAGAAGTGCTCCATTTTATAACGGACACTAACTATTTGCTGCTGTTACACACTTGCTCACAAACTTGAGAAAACTTCCAACACAGCAGTGCAAAAACAAGTCAATGCACAAAGATAATCATCTAGCAACATAAGGAGCACATCATCAATAATTGTAAATTATATCACATAATAAGTAAGTCTAGGAGAGAACATTTAACACGGCATACTAAGGAAAACCTACTGAAGACTACATTTAAGCCTACTTCACAATATATAACCTCCTATAATACAGTCCATACCGTAGGCCGAATATGTAACATATAATATCATATGCATCCCATACATATCTACTAAGCATGGACAAGCCTTAAAAAGTAAAAAAAAAATCATCAAATAAATCTTGTAATTAATAAATTAACAAGCACACAAAAGGACTGCTTTGGTCCATCTGCAACGAGATGAAGAAATTATTTTTGTGACTGTTTCGTGAGTGTGTGTGTGTGTGTGTGTGACTGTGTGTTTGTGTGCACATTGTGCACGGAGTGGAATATGTTTGTGTCAATGTGTATCTGACATGTTAACTGTTTGGTAACAGCCTACCTATGGTCACTCACAATGCTGTATGGGACACTGAAGGCAATGCAGCAGTCAGTAACACACACACACACACACACACACACTTCAAATGAAACACCACAGTTTATAACTGTGTTCATCAAAAGATCCATTACTATGACAAGCCAACTCTATCTGCTTTGTCGAGAGCAATAGACAGCAACCCGACCCCTTTGACAAAAAGCAATTCCATATAATTATAATATTCCAGATGGGTGTACTCTGGAACATAATGTAATATTCTGTTGTGTGCTGTCTCTGTGCTTTTATATTTCATCGTTCTTGCAACAGTGGATTTCCAACTGGCACAGAGCACTAATTTCATCATCAGAGTCTACTGAATCGGTTGAGCACAAACTAGGGGGATCAGATGTCCTCAACTTCTGGTGATGGTCCCTGTTTTTGGTGGTCTATCCTTGGTAAAATACAAGAAAACCCACTTTGTCCCCGATTTTTGAAGCTAAAACAGGATTTATTTTCATGATATCTTAAGCTCCCAGTTCCAAAGGGAAAGCACAGACTGCACTTGTAGCAGTAGCCAGCAAGGCAATGCTGCAAGAACATAAACCTCCTTCCCTATGAGACGTGCTAGTATGACGGTAGCCAGTATTCCCAGAGCTATGTTGTATACAGTAAAGTAAATCTACCTCCTGATGCCTTAAGAGACATGTTAGCGACTGAAGCTAACATTCTGGGCTTTCAGTTGGATAGATAACGTGAAAGCTTGACTCACAGTGAGTTGCAGGTTCAAGTCTGAGCATATTCAGTTCTAAATTATGCAGTTTAACACAGATTGCACTAGCAACAGATGCTAACAGCCGTGGGCCACAGCCTCCTTGCTAACATACCAGAGTCACAATCCAAACTTCACTTTGGCAGGTTCAAGCCTGGCCAGGTGCAGGTCTGAGCTGCACAAATACAACACAGACTACACTCTGTCTTGTGTAGTGGCTGCTTCTAAGACTGACTGATGCAAACAGAGTCCTCAGCTGAAGATCAATGCCAGGCTGTCTCCAGCAGTAAGCATTGCCCTTGGGCCTAGCCTGCGTCTGGCTGCTCTGCTCTCCTGATTGCCTATCTGCTGCCTTTGCCATCTAAAATAGCAATTTAGTGCTGAAACAGGTGCCTTTCCTAAGGGAAACTCTGGTTATGAATGTCTTTGTGTTTGTGTGTGTGTGTGTGTGTTTGTGCACATGTGCATGTGTTGAATGTACGTGGAGGCTGTGTGTGTGTCTGTTTATGTGTGTGCTGAGAAGCATCTAAAACAGCATCTCTCAGTGATCAGTCCCACAGGCCAATCTTTGCCAGAACAGCTCCTAAATGTGCTCCCCCTGGGAGCCTTAAACACCACCTGGGGCTCAGAAATAACTGCAGAATTCACGGCAGAACAGGAGAAACACCCCTTCAGTCTGAGGCTCCGCTCAGACATAGCCTTCTTTGACTAATCAATCTCTCTCTCTCTCACACACATACACACACACACACACCATTTCAATCGATCTGCTACCTCCACTCAACCCATC
>JAIFZK010000015.1:11205000-11332500 GCA_027481765.1 Tenualosa thibaudeaui | reverse complement strand
CCCTGGAAATGTCAAGAGTCTCGACACTTGCAATATCGTGGTTCTTTATACTGATGAGGCTGTACTGCTTCGCTTGCTAGCTTTCTGACAAGGATGAGCAGACAACATGCTCACACACTCTCTCTCTCACACACACACACACACACACACACACACACAGAGAAATCCAGACAAAGAGATGCTGCTCTGGGAATGGCAGACGCTGATTGCTCTGAGGAAAAACATAAAAAAACATCTCCCTAGTTTATATGCAGAGGTTGGCTCTGAAAGTCAAGGCTAGAGTCTTGCAAAGTTCACAACTATTTCCACATCATTTTAATTGCCTGTTTATTCATGAAAGCATGCACCCTTGTAGCTATAGCATTGCTAACCTTTATTCAGCTAATTAGTGTTTTTCTGCTCTGATATTCATGTCTAATTGGTATCAGCAAACTTTCTATACATTACCAAGGCAGTTGTGACTAATTTAGCACGTATGGCAACAGAGAAATAACTAGAAACTAGAATCTCACCCTCAGCTTTGGAGACTTGTCATCTAAGATCTCATTCACAAACCCCAGGAAGTTAACACGTTCAAACTGCTACAGTACACTAAGCCATATTAAACAGTGAGAACAAACAAGCACTTATAAACTAGTCCTTCTCGAACAGAGACATGTTGTTTGCCACTGTGTAGTAAAAGAGAGAGGCGTTGGCATTCTCCCCCAATAAGCATGCATATTTAACCCAGCTCTTGCACCTTGTGGGGACGGAGCTGGAGACTGCCGTGAGGTGGAGTGGGTGAGATAGACCTGGTCGCTTCCTAAACTATCAGAGACACGCCATGTCAGGGATGGCCAAACTACGTCCCGAGGGCCAGTTGCGGCCTGTGCTCTTTTCCATGCGGCCCGCCATAAAGTCAAAAAATAAAATGTAATGTGGCCCAAGGTTATATTGTTGGAGTATTATATCCATCACACATCATAGTTTCAGTGCTGGTGTGACATGTTTGTCAAAAGTATCATAAAGCACTGTAGCATCAGAGAGCCTGAAGGTTCTCTGATATATAACAGTGTCACTTTTTCGCTGGTTAAAAAGTAATGCTCAGTTTTGCCCCCTGCATTACAACAATCCATATTTTTCCAAAATTCTTGCTACATAAACAAAATGTTGACATCTGCAGTATAAACTGGGTTGTACTGGGAATAGTTTGAGTCCGTATCTAGGGTTGTAAAATTCTGTGAATTTTCAAAGTTGGAAATTTTCCATGGGAATTAACAGGAATAAACTGGTCATTTTTGAAACTGAAGGTTGGAGACAAAGATGCCAAAAATACATCATAATATAACCCTGATAAAAGGAATCGGATTTTATGCGAAGTGGAGTATCTATTTCTCAATGACAGGCATAAAGCACACTACCTACCTACAAGGTTGCATGGCATTAATAGTTTTATAGTCAGTCTCTGCACTGAACATTCACTACACACCTTAAATCACCACTTTTGATAGGTTCTCAAAGGAAAAATCTGGAGTCAATCAGCATATATTCCTTGCTGAGTGTTGTTGGTAGGTATTAGAATGACAACATTTGCGAACTGGCAGCTAACGCTAACTGAATGGGGCCTCTCATCAATTTGGTCTACACTGTACCAAATACTCTCATTCTTATTTCTACCTAAAGCCACAGATATTACATAATAACTATTACTACATATAGTTACTATATACAAATCTATGCCTACAGCCAACGGCAGCCTTGAACAATTGGTTATCTGTTGATTGACTCAGGACTATTGGTTTAAGTCATTCATTGTCATTGCATCTGTGCATGTTTTGCTATCTGATGAAGTCTGTGCACAGCTCTTCATCAGATAGCAAAACATGCACAGATGTAATTACATCTGTTAGCAAAAATCATAGTTCACCTGTCTTAGCAACAGGTTTTGTAGTTCAATTAAATAATTGCTTGCTCAGTGAAGGTATTTATGTTTCTGGAAAGAAGTACAGTCCTCTAACTGACATCAGAGCATCTTACATTTCGCCCTCTCACAAAGGCGTGCACCCACACACACACGTTATCCAAAGGACAATGTTTCCGCACTGAATTTGTATGCAGAGACACCCCAGATCCCTACAGAGTCCCAAGGTCTTTCTCTCTCTCTGTCCCTGTTCTTTCTTCCATAGTCCCTGTTGAATCCTACTCAGTGCTCAGACCTTTCAATCTTTCCTCTTTTCTTTCTCTCAGTGGACTCTAGACCCTTTCTGCCATCCTTCACCTTTCTTCTCGCACTTGAACTTTCTTCTCCCTAAGCACCACACACACACAGACACACACACACACACACACACACACACACACACACACACACACACACACTCGATCTCTGTCTTCCCCAAACTCCTCTTCACACTCTCCTCCTGTTCCTCTTTTTTGATATAGTCTGGCTTTATCCTTGGGGAGTTGCCGTAGGTGATGCTCTCAGCAGATATCACAGCCTACTAGGTGTTGATAAAAAACAACTGAAGCAGTAGGTGCCCTGTTCTCTCTTCTTCAATGTCTGAGTGTGTGTGTGTGTGTGTGTGTGTGTGTGTGTGTGTGTGTGTGTGAGAGAGAGAGAGAGAGAGAGAGAGAGTGTGTGTGTCTCCTCTCACCTCATCTGTTAACATGTTTACCCACTGACCTCCACGTCCTACAGGCTTCTGCCCACCCAAACGCCCACTCCCACCCTTTCCTGTGCCTACCCCCCCTTCTCCCTCTCTCTGTCTGTCTCTCTCTCTCACCCTCCCCCCTCTCTAGTCATCTCTGTAATTGTCAGTATGAATTATTTACCTGGGCTGGAGGGTGGATATGAATTCATCATGCCCGTTCACCGTGCCGGCTCTTAATTATCAAACACTGTGGAATTATGGGTAATGACAGGGAGAAGGGTGATTATGGGATTCCTGAGACACACCAAAGGCAGTTCCCTCTTTAAATATTCATATCTGGACACATAGCCTGTAGGTGAGGCTATTATATACAGAACCAATTTTCCCCTCTCTCTCTCTTCTGGTCTTGTCTTATAATATAACACCAGTCTGTTAAAATACTAATGTGCCCTGCTTCGAGAAGTCTGTGTTGAGAGCATGTCTTATCCACTGGTGGTCACCTTGAAACGGCAGAGGTTAAACGTGGTCTTGTTCAAAGGCAATTCCATCAGAGACATTCTAAAGGTAGGCCAAGATAAGTCAGCTTAACTAAGATGAGATAACATGCATCGATCCTCCACATGGGGACACCAGCTTGTAATGATTTTTTTTTGTTGTTTGGTCTGAAGTAACGAGGGCAGTGAGGTGAAGCAAATGACAGATGTTTTGTCTGAAGTCCGCAAATGTCTCTGACATTGGGAAAGGTTCTAAAAGGTTCCACTCACCAGAAATATCCTCTCCAGCTGATCCTGGATGTCCTTCATGCCTGGGAATGCTGCCACACCCTGAATCATCTCCACAAAGATGCACCCAACACCCCTGGAAAAGAGACACAATAAAGGGAATCTCAATAAGCCTTCTGGGATGCCATACTTACTTTAAATCAACAACCGTAAATATGGGCAAATTGAGTATTTCCTTTTTTGTCTGATGTTAAAATAGAATGTATTCAACCTTGATTTACCAAAAATAAGCTCAAATGCAACAAAAGTTCAATTATCACCTTTTATGTGACCCTCCATGGCAAAAGCAGTCACATTGACCATTTTTTCAAAATTAAGTTATTACCTTGTCACAAAAGACGACAAAATAAGGTTTTAAAACGATATATCATTAAGGAGATAAGGGCGTTCAAAGTTAGAAAAAGGAAACAAACTGAGAAATATCACTGTGAAGTTCGCTAGCATAGTGACACTATGTACTTTTGTTTGGGTGCAGCTATTCTGAACATTATGGCTATGAACTCTCTGGCTCAGAACTATGAACACTTTTTAAGCTTTCTACCTTTCTAGAAGTGTAGCAAAACCATTGTTTTTAACTAAAGTCAACTGAAATCTGCAATCATGACAGGAATACCCCTGATGGGGGACTTTACATGAAACATGGAAATAACATGGACATATCTTTAACTGGACTGTAAGGTAAAAGCTTTAAAGCAAAACACAATGTAGTTTTTCAGCCTTAAAACTATATTCTCAAGATCATTCTAAGGGCACAACATCCCCCAATAGGTTCAATTACACCTTCATCATCACAACACTGGCACTATGCAACGTTGGGCCTCCAGCTGGAACACTGACACAAAAAAATAAAAACTACAAAATTTGACAGCTTTATGGCATACGTCACTTCCCCCTGGTTTTGACTTGCCTGTTTCAAGTCCTGATGATGCGTATGGACACTAATATGTGCCGGCTTTCAACAATCACCATCAAATCGCTCAATTCTTCAGTGCTTCAAGAATGTGATTATGTTCTGTTTTACATTAAGCCCACCAGAGCCTGATTCCCACAGAATGCTAGCTCCCATTAGAGGAATTGTATGGGTATGCCTTCACATTAATTACAGTCTGTAAGTTAACAATTTTGCCATTTTAGTTCACACAATGGCAGTAGCCCTTGACATTCAGATTATTCACATTTTTTCTAAGATACAGTGAACCGTGTGTACGTCTTGCCAGGGCTTATCACTGTAAAACCCCTTATCAGCATTAGAAATCAAAGGTCAGGGGAGATTTACAAAATGAAAGATGACTCACTTTTGAGAAACTCCTAAAAATGAGTTAATGGCATTTTTGTTTTTATCTATCTACTGTATCTATCTATTTATTCATTTATTTATTTATTGAAGATAGTATCTTAGGAATCTAGATGCCTTCTTTCCACTTGTGCTCTTTGCCCCTAAATCTCACTTGAGAGAGAAACTGTGACTACAAAGACGCAAAGGCCAGACTCAGAATATACAAAAAGAGACATAGAAAATAACTCAGACAGATAGATGGGGGGAACATGTGACAGACCAGACTATATGGATGGAAAAAAGAAAGAAAAAAATGGAAAATGAGAGAGGTAAAACAAAGGATGAAATGGATCTGGGGATATTGAGTGAGGGTAGATAAGACTGGAAAAAGAGAGATGGATGGATGGATGGATTGGATGGATAAAAGGATGGAGAAGGAAGGATGGGTGGATGGATGGAGAGCAGAGGATTGGGGAGCGCTGGTGTGTTTAAGCTGCTGTCGGGGCCCATTTGTCAGGCTGCTATTGTTTCCCGACACATTCACTTTCTGGACCAGTGCACATTGGCTGCTGCGCCCTGGGTGACTGGGCTCTGGGTAAGAGGGCCAGGCAGGAAAACACACACACAGACACACACACACACACACACACATAACTAAACTAATGCAGATAGAGCACCAGGACCATCCAATTTTCCTCTCAAACCACCAGCTGGAACACATACAGGCATACACCCACACAACCCCCTACCAAACACAGTAACACACATGCACATACACACACACACACACCACATGTGCCTGTGCGCTGTCCCAGCCCTGCCATCCGTCTCCATGACTAATCCAGCAGCCATGGCAGAAGCTCCCCTCTCCTCTTCTCTCCTTTCCTCACCACGTCTGGGCTGGGCTGGGCTGGGCTGGGTTGGGTTCCCTCCCCTCACAGCAGGCTCCAAGCGCCGCACGATGTCGCTGGACTGTGACCACCTCCTCTCAGCATCCCTGTCTTCACGCCTCTCTGTCTCTCTCACCCACCGCCCCACCACCCGCAACCTACTACCCCCTGCCACCCACATCCCCACCCCCTGCCACCACATCTGACACGCCACCCTGGCAGAGACAGGAGGCCTGGGATAAGAGGCCACACATGAGTGCCTTCATCTGTCAGCTCAGGGTTAGCACTAGCGCACCCTTAGCGTTAATATTAGCTGCTAAGTCATCCTGACATTGCTGTCAGCGGAACAGTGAAAGGGAGAATTGTATAATTGTATAGGTGGCTAACGCTACATCAACTTAGCACCAGATAGCAGGAAATCCAAACATCTGTTCAGCTAATCCTGTTTCACTCCATTGTAATAGAGGGAAACAACAAAAAAGAGATATGCAAATGCATGAACACACTGGCCTATATCAATGTGGACCTATATTATGTGCTTTCTCTATGAGAGCCAGGAATTGTCTGGCTATCTAGTGCTGTGTTGATCTGGATGTATCCATTGTGAAGGACATGTTTGGAAATGGCCATTGGATGTGGTTCAGGATGGTTCTGAACAGTAATTTAGCTGCAATGGGGGAGGCAGTAAGTGGTGTGTGTAGCTTAGAGGTCCTGCCGTGTTTCCCAGCACGACTGGGGTCTGATCCGGCTGATGCTCTCAGTGGTGTGGAAAAAAGCCCTCTGGTCTCGCCCACCTGCTACCCATGTTCATCTGTCTCTCAGTTCTCCTTTCTCTCTCTCAGTGATTTTCTCTTTTCCCCTTTTCACTCTGCCTTTCTTTTCCTCCCCACTGTCATTGTTCTGTCTACTGCTATCTTTGTGCGTCTCTTTTCATCTGTTCATTTTCTCCCTTACCCTTCCTCACTTCTCTGTCTATTTCTCTCCCTCCCTCTCTCTCTCTCTTCCTCCCTTTCTTGTACTTATTCTCTGCATCTCCCCTGCTGTTTGTTAATGGCTCACAGTGGGCTGCAGCTGGGGTCCTCGTTGTGGGGCGTCCCCGTGGACTGCCTGCGCCCGGAGAGCGACACAGTCACGGCTCATTTCTCTGGCTCACTGGACACACACACACACACAAACCTCAGCCACACATACTCCCTTTTAGTTCCCTGTCCCCCATTACACTTCATGATCAGACTCTAGTCTGTAAGTCACATATTCAGAGAAAACACACAGAATGAATGTGCTTTCCTTCTTCTTGAGCTATTCTCTGAGTCATCTTTGGGTGGAATATGTGCCCTAGTGCTCTGTCTGGGCATTAGATTTCCAGGAGAGAGGGGGATCTGTGTCACAGTGGTATTTCTGTGACATTTGAGTGACATTTCAGCCACTTCTAACGTAGACAACCCAGAGAGCAGGGCCAAATGTCAGGTGAGTAGGGCTGTGTGGACAGGAGCAGACGTGTGTGTCTGGTGGTACACTAGATGTGTGTGTATGGGGTGAAGGAGGTGTAGTGTGTTTGTGCAAACGTGTATGTGGTGTGACTGTATACATGATGTGTATATGTGAGGTTTGCATATGAAAATGAGTATACACAGATTTGCATCTTTCTGCGTGTGTCAAACTAGATGAAATAACATTCTTTTGTTAGAGATTATTTGTTGTTTTTTTTTTATTTGTTGATTGTTGTCTGCATTACTTTCAGTTTCTTATTTCACCCTTCTTTAAACTTTCAAAGCATTGCTTTTGTGTGCCTTACGGGGACCTGGGGAAACAGAAACGGTTTCAATAAAAGCAGAGTGGCTCAGAAGACGAATGTTCTGACCAGAACAAATCCAAATCGGTTACGGTCCAGCCACTGTTGTGCCGGAGAAGTAACGCTCCTTAGACAGAGTGCACAGGTCTGGCCTGAAAAGCAACAAATGAAGCCCAAAACAGAAACAGCACAATCTCCACACAAGCAGCGGTCAGACCTAGTGACCTTGTCTGAAAATTGACTTGACAAAAGAGAGACCCGAGACCCGAGACCCGAGACCCGAGAGACTACAATAAGAAAAAGCAGAAGAGAGTAGCAAGGTCCTGTCAGCTTTAATGCACAAGCCATTTACAGCGTGTGAGTAATGCAAGTCTGATGCATTTTCAATTGCATCTCATGGTTACACTTTAAAAGGATGGATGCAAATTAGAAGAATGAGGAGCACAGATGAAAATGAAAGAAGTGCAGAAAGTATCATCTCAATGGTATTATTACTCTCCCTCCTTCCTCCTTTCCTTCTTCTTCTTCTTCTTATTAGCAGTAGTATTAATAGTGGTGCTAATAGTAGTAAAAGTAGTAGTACAGTAGCAGTAGTAGTAATGGTGGTATTAATAGTAGTAGTAGCTGGACGGGGGCCGAGGTTCAAATGGCCTCAGGCCGGCCCTGGAGTAAACCAGGACCAAACCGGGGCTGGACTGGGACTTTTGGAATGGAATAAAGATTTTTAAACAATGTCAGGTAGCAATTGTTTAGGGTTGCGTTGCGACCAAAATGGCTTAGCCTGTATTCATAAAGCAAAACAATCTACTAATATTTAAAAATGTCAGTAGTGCTTTAAACTTCTGCCCTGTGGACAACACAGTGGTACAGTGAGTAGTCTTCTTCGTCCACTGCCAAAGGCACGTATAAAGCCAATCTAGTATAAAGGGCTATTATTAGAGGTAAATCAATTTATAGCTCTGTTGTCATAGGTCACCAAGTGCTGTCAATGAGGAAAAAATAAATAATGCAATTGTACAGCATGTACCGAATAGCAAGTGCAATTGCACAGCATGTACCAAAAATGACAGCTCACTCTAAGCAGAGAAAGCATAATCCATGTTGTACCAAATTTTCTCACTCTTTTTCCTACCGACAGCACTTGGTGGCCTCACACAACAGGGCTATGGATTGAATAGCTCTGGAATATCCCTTTAACACTACCCCCGTTGCTACAGTGACGGAGATGGTTGGAAGAAGCCTGTAGATGGCACTAATGACCTCTCCCAAGTGAGAATAGTGTGGGTATGTGTGCGTGTGTGTGTGTGTGTGTGTGTGCGTGACTAGTTTGCCTACGTAGGGAGAGCCTGTTTTCTTTGGCTCTGGGAGTGTAATCACTGTGGATCTGTGCAGTGTCTGTGAAAGTGCCTCTCAATCAGGGTCGAAATCACTCTGCACGCTTGACTGGCCCCTTACACCCCTGCGCTCTCACACACAGAAAGAGAGGGATACTGAAAGCAAAGAGAGGGGGACTGAGAGAGCAAATGAAAAAGGAGGCATGAAAAAAAGAGCAAAAAATATGTCTGATATGTTCAGAAACTAAGCCAGGAAAGGGGAAAAAAGCTTACACAAAACCTCACATGAAATTATACACAGATTTGGTAAAACTCCAAGTAGTATACACTGACATAGAGAACCAAACAGAAAGAAAGAAAGAAAGAAAGAAGGAAAGAAAGAAGAATGAAGGAAAGAGAGGCAGGTAGCCATTTAACATAGACAGACCGACAGACAAAAAAAAAGACAGGCTGATAGCCATGTGGTTCAGATATACATACACACAGACAGACATACACACAGGTTGACAGGTAGCCTTGCTGACCCCTACAGATAGACATACAGAGAGCCAGCTAGAAAGACAGACAGGCAGGTGGACTTACCACATGTCCAGGCAGGTGGAGTAGTCCGTGGAGCCCAACAGGACGTCTGGGGGTCGGTACCACAAGGTCACCACCTCATTGGAATATGTGTGGCTGGGGACAGACTTTGCACGGGCTAGACCTGCAAAAACAGGACACACATACACACACACACACACACACACACACACACACACACACATACACAGAGAAAGGAGGAGAAGTCAGCACCTCTCAGACTCCTGGTAGGGCTGAAGATCAGTTAAACAACCTCAGGCATGCTTTGGGCAACAGTGCTGAGGAGAGACACTTTAACTTGACCTTGAACACTTGAGACAGACACAACCAAGACAAAACACTACAAAGACAAAACTATGGAAAACTAAAGAGGGGATGGAAAGAAAGAGAAGTAGAAAAAAGGAAAAGAAGATGAATAGAGAGAAGACAAGAGAGAACAGAAAAGAGGAAAAGAGGAAAGCAAACTAAGAGAGGAGTGGAAAAAAGCAGGAAGATGAGACAGAGAGAGAGAGAGAGACAGAGAGAGAGCAGTGATAGTTATGAGAGGAGGCGGGTCTCGGTGGCCTGATATGACAGAAAGGAACAGATGCTCTGATTTAGAACAGCACATCAGAGACACTTCAGTACCTCAGGATAAGATACAGGAAGACAGCACTGCAATATTAAACACACCTAAAGAGAGTGAGGAAAGAGAGAGAGAGCGGGGGAGAGAGGCCTAGGGCCACTCGTTATACAACCCAGCCTAACACACACACACATGGTCTCAACACTCTCAAGACCAGTAACGCCCAGAGCTGTGAGAAAAGTTTAATTTCTCTCTCTCTCTCACACACACACGCACAGAAACAGATTTATGCTTACAGAAGTGGAGTTTTGTATGGTGTTATTTTAATGTGGCATGTGTTTGTGTGTGTGTGTGTTCTAAGAAATGAAATCAAATCAGGTGACATCTTGAATACTCATACTCATATGCACACACAGTGGCTGTCTCAAACACTCAGGCACACACACACACACACACACACACACACACACACAGACACACACTCCTGCCACAGTCTTTGACACACTCACTTTAACACGCATGTTCATGCTGTGTGATTTAGCGAGTGGCGGAGCAGGGCAAAGCGGGGCGATAATAACATTAACGCTCCTGCGCCTGACTTAATTACAGCTTCCCACTTAAGCCACGCGGCTGCCTGCTGGGACTGCTGCCACCTCCCCATTGGGAACCAGAGCACCACTGCTGCTGCTACTGAAAACCAGCCTGATAGAACCACAGACAGAGATAGATAGAGAGAGAGAGAGAGAGAGAGAGAGAGAGAGAGAGAGAGAGAGAGAGAACGAGAAAATGGAGACCACAGTCCCACTGCTACTGCTACTGAAAACCAGCCTGACAGGACTAGAGAGTGAGAGACAGAGACACACAGACAGAAAGAGAGAGAGAGAGAGAGAGAGAGAGAGAGAGAGAGAGAGAGAGAGAGAGAGAGAGAGAGAGAGAGAGGAAGAACAACAAAGACACACACAGAGACACACACACACACATACACACACACAATCACACACACTTGGCATTCCACTCCAGCAAAACCCAGTTCTCCCTTAAAACACTAATATCAATCAAGCTTTGGGAAAGTAGAGAGAAAGTAAAAGAGTGCATCTCCAAAAATAGAAGCTCCTAACCCTAGTTAGTTCTTAGTGAGATAGTGAAAGCTAGCAATAAACAGATGCCTAAAGAGCACTTAAGGGAAAGACAGCAGTGGAAACATCACACAGCAGCATACTGTTTGACAACTAGCCAAGACATGTAAAGAAAGAAATAAACAAAGAAAAGCTAATCGAATGGAACTCGTTAAATATTTGAACACAATTGTTCTGTGCGGCTTCTATTTCTTGTGTTTTAATTTCTGCAAATCACAATGACAAATGCTAACTGCTCTCTTGCAGACAGCAGCAGAGGAGGGGTGAAGGGATGGGGGGAGAGAAAGACAAAGAAAAAAAAAACAAAGGGATGAGTCAATGAGTGCAAGAGGGTACAAAATAAGGGAGAGGAGAGAGGGAACAGAGGATAGAGAGGAGGAGAGAGGAGAAAGAGGAGGAGGAGGAGAGATGCAAGGTCTTGTCCTCTTCTCAGCATGCTGTAATTTAGAGTTGATAATCAGAGGCTGGAAACAAAGGCCCTGCCAGTGAGCACAGCGAGGCCATCAGAGCCAAGCCAGCCAGAGCCCATCATCTCCACAGCACGAGAGAGAGAGAGAGAGAGAGAGAGAGAGAGAGAGAGAGAGAGAGAGAGAGAGAGAGAGAGAGAGAGAGAGAGAGAGAGAGAGAGAGATGTGGAGGGCAGGGTCACAGAGAACACAATGAGAGAGGTGGACATACTCATCATACTCCTAGTGAACAAAGAACACACACACACACACACACACACACACACACCCACACCCACACACACCCACACACACACCCACACACATACACCCACACACACACACACCCACACCCACACCCACACACACAAGCGCAACTATCAATCTCTAACCAACATAGCAACAAACTGTTCTCATAGGCCAGCGTTATTTCTTCATCATTCTACAGAGTCTGTGTGTGTGCATGAGCGCATGCGTGCACGACATGAGCAATTCAATGATGCATCTATGAGAGATGGAGGGAGAGAAAGAGGAGTTTTAAAGCTAAACTGGACACAGCAACCTTTTCACCTCCCAGTAGTGTTCATCAGTTTCCATGCATCTAGAATTTAGACATTTCCTAACAGCCTTATAGTTCACTGTGTCATCCTCATGGCTTATTTTGGGAGCATGATGAGATACCTGCTAAAGTCACACAGCCCCCCATGGGAAGACTACCCCTTCCCTCTGCACAGCCTGGTCGTGGAAACATCTCTCTCTCTCTCTCTCTCTCTGCTGCCAATGCAATTATTACATAGAACATACAGACACAAGACATGGACATAACAGCAGATACAAGTAGATCTCTCTCTCTTCATCCCGTCTTTCAACGTCTTAAATAGATGTTTGGAGCTTTCACAGCTGACATTAAACATAAAACAGAGAGAGAGGAGCAGACACTGAGAGGGAAGAAGCCTCAAAGGCAGCTCCAGGGGTCCTCATCTGGAGCTCTTTGAGGATCTCCTCAACCCCCTTACTGGGATCCAGTGCACTGGCTGGAGGGCTCTCCTGCTGACCATAACCACCCACTGCTGACCAGTGGGCCCACATGCGCACACACACACACACACACACACACACACACACACACAGACATAAAGGTCTAAAGGTCAGCTGGACTCTGAATTATACATCAGTGAGAAGCGCCCTACCAGTAGCCCAGTAGTGTTCTTAAGTTAACTTTAGATACACCACTTTAGTTACACCACTGTCTGTGTGTGTGTGTGTGTGTGTGCGTGTGTGCGTGTGTGTGTGTGTGTGTGTGTGTGTGTGTGTGTTTCTACCCTGGCCTTCACCATGGGGGCTCTGATTCTATCTGCATGGCGATGCATTACCTGCCAGGCAAGGCCAATTGCTTACTGCTGGTCAGCAGCTGTGTAGATGGAGCCCATTCTAAATGACTTCAATGTTGTCCAAGCTATCTTTTATCAGTGCCTGACTGATATATACTGTTATTACATCAGGCCTTTTTATTACATTTTTTCACAATCCCATTTTAATCAGCCCTGTGTTTTCCTCTTTGTGATAGATGAGGGTTGGGATCGCAGATTTAATATAGGATTCTGTTGTTGGTCTTTAATATCTTGCTGTCTGCCTTGTTTAAAGCCTTTAGTCCATGAGGCTGACTGTAGTGATTCTTTTTGGGTAATTTCTGGCATTTGTTTTCTCACTGATTGATGCACAGGATTAGATTTGTTCCATTATGCCTGGTGTTTTTCTTATGGACATGTTATGTTTGGTAAGACTTTTTTTTTTTAAACAAAGCCAGACTAATAGGAGGGGAACAGACACACACACACACACACACACACATTCTGACACTCACAAAAAGAGGGGCTTGATTCTTTCCCTCAGTCTTTATATCTTTTTTTCCCTGTGTGATTTGTTCCTCCCTTTGGCCCTTTAAACACACACACACACACACACACACACACACACGCACACACGCACACACACACACACACACAGACAGTGGTGTAACTAAAGTGGTGTATCTAAAGTTAACTTAAGATAGAATCAGAGCCCCCATGTTGAAGGCCAGGGTGGAAACGCACACACACACGCACACACAGACAGTGGTGTAACATGTTAACTTAATCAGCAATCTCACAAATACAAAATGTACACAGGTGTATGATTCTAGGCATTAGCATTTCATGCACACATACATAGGTATGTCAAATGCATAAACACACACACACACAAACACACACACATGCACACACACACACGGACACATGCACACACACACAGACAATACATTAAGTGACGATACATTAAGTGTTAATGGCACATTATACACACAGACACACATTGGTTGTTGGCTTGTCATAAGTCAGAGTGATTAAAGAGTCCTCATTCATATATCTTATATAGATGGTAATTAATTATAGCTTCATGCCTGAATGAGCTGTCAAAATAATAGACTCACTGTGTGGGGAATCAGCTTATGAATTTATGAAAAAGGAAGAACGATATGAATCGGTGTGTATATGTGAGAGTGTTTACAAATGTGTGTGCTTGTGTGTGTGTGTGTGTTTGTGTATCTATGATAAAATGTATTCATTGCTTGGCTAATTCTTCTTTCACCTCATTACCAACAAATGGCTTATATGTATCTGAACCTGAATTCGAGCCAGAAACACAAACATCAATTAACGAGCTGATTACGTTCCAAATCTCCCCCATAAACACAAATGCCTGCTGTTCAAACCACACACACATCTGCCATTCCTTCAAAGCCATTTGAGCACTTTAAACCATTCACTGAAATCACACAGCCCAGACATCTAAAGGCATATTAAACAACTGTTCCAGTCCCTCCTCTCTCCCATTCCCAACACCCTTTGCTTCGCCTTTATTTGGGTTCCTCTTCCACAAAGTGAGATGTGAAGTTTTTGCCAGATTGTCTTCCGAAGATCATTAGGCATTTTCAGTCTGGCAATATGAACACAGTAATGGCTGCTTGGATCATAGGAGGCATCTCTTTTATACAGAGATAAAACGTGCATGTGGGTGCACACATACACTCACACACACACACACACACACACACACACACACACACACACACACACACACACTCACTGTACTGATTAATCTTGCAGGATCGACACAAGAGCATCTGCTTCACATCTCTACTGTGAGCACAGGGAGCAGTAGAGACACACCAGGGAACGTTCAAACACATTCCCACTATGGTTTGCACAGGTGCCTACACTCCAAAATATATTAGCCAGAAGCACGTACCACACACACACACCACACACTTACAATCTGAGAATCAATATAGCTCATCTGGAAGAGGAGAGGAGTGATTAAGATGTCTGTGATTCATTAGACATACACCTGTCTCTATATTTCCCTACCTTTCTCACGTGTTATGACTAATTCAAATAAATAAATAAATAATACTAATAATAACTGCACCACTCAGTACCAGCACACACTCATCAATTTATAGAGCAACTTCAGATAGGTAAGAACAGGCAGCCTAATAACTGATGAAAGCAATGAGCAATGAACAATAACAACAATAATAATACTAATAATACTACTAATAATAATAACAATAACTACACGATAACAGCTGCTATAGGCTACATTGGACCATTGACATTGAAATTTTGACCAGACATTGATTAACCTGGTATTGGGTATTGGTGTTGGTATGACATCCACCTATGTAAGGAAATCTGAAAGTCAAAAAAGCCCCGGGTGTTATAAAGTGAAATGGCAGGGAAAACAGTAAACAAAAGCAGTAGATTCTTGGGCTTTAAAAGTCTGATTTCTTTACATGTGTGGATTTCTTGGGTTGATACCAGTTTTTTTAGACAAAATATCATTCCAGTAGTCCAATCAGAAATCACTACACTGAAAAAAATGTTGACGTGTTAAATACTCACCACTGTTCACATAAACTGTGTCCAATGCATACACGGTTACACAATACACCAGCAAAGACATTTCTAAAGGTCACAACATCTGGTTCAAAGTCATCATTAAGCACAACGCCCTATGGGTCTGGCAGGAAATAAAGGTCTAGCCCAGTGGCTGATACCTCTACCGTCCCAGAACCTTTCTTAATGATCATCCTGCGTGAGCCTTGTTTCTCATTCTATAAATAAATGTGTGAATGAGTGAATGCCGCTCGTTTTGCCGCCGGATGAAAATAAATGTCTCTATTTAATATTAATGCAATAAATGGCTAATTAATTCATTAATAATGCATTTACTATCAGGGGAAAAGGAGCTGCCTCTTTGTCTATCAGCGCCACTCTGCAGGACTGAACATACCTCACCACATGGGTCTGCCTAATGTTCTTCCTCCGCCACATACTAAAAACAAACAAGAAAGTCACTGCATCCAGACACAGACAAACACTGCCACACACACACACACACATCAGACACAAAACATGCAGATGCACACACACACACACTTACAGTAGACACACAGCATACACACATACAAACATACATGCCACAGGCAAAAAACATACAGGCACATTCACATTCATATACACATTCACACACACACACACACACACACACACACACACACACACACACTCAAGATAGGAATAATCCTCTTCATGTTGATAGCTAATTATATGGAAGCATGAGAAGCCTAATGATGATAGTTGTCTTGAGCAACCACACTGAACACCATCACCACAGCAACACACACTCCACTGACACATTACAGCCCTAATGACCCCTCTGAGTCTCTCAGTGTGTGTGTGTGTGTGTGTGTGTGTGTAAAAATGGATAAATATCAGAGACTGGGCCATATGCTACGCACTTGCACTCCAAATGACACTTCAGCAGCTGTCAAAAAACAGTTTGTGTGTGTGTGTGCATCATGCTCGAGTGCATAGCGCATAGTGTGAGTGTGTGTGTGTGTGTGTGTCTTGTCACATTGTTTCAGCAGCGGTGTGGCTCAGGGCCAAAAGGACTGGAAGGACAGGAGCATGTGTGACCCAGCAGCATCTCTCTTTCCCTTTACGTACCTACACACACACACACACACACACACACACACACACATATATACACACAGCATGCCTTTCTCTTTGCATCCAACACTCTGTCTTCACCACCTTGTCTCTTCTCCAGATCCCAAACACCCTAGGTCTTGCCTTTCACCCAAGGAATTATCCAGGGACAGACACTCACAGTTTATGTGTGTGTGTGTGTGTGTGTATGTGTGCAGGTCTGGGCTTATCATGTGTGTAGATGAGTGTGTAGATACATTATGTGTGTGTGTGTGTGTGTGTGTGTGGAGATGCAAGGTTTGATGTTAAGACTCACCGAAGTCAGCCAGTTTGAGCTCGCCCGTGTCACTGATGAGCAGGTTCTGCGGCTTGAGGTCGCGGTGCAGGATGTAGCGCTGGTGGATGTAGGACAGACCCCGCAGCAGTTGGAACAGGAACAGCTGGAGGAACCAGAGCACACACACACACACACACACACACACACACACACACAGACATACACACAGAGAGAGCCCCCATCAGCACCACAACAACTCTTACAGGACAATTGGTCTGTTGCCTGTCAAGTCCATACTGTAATGGACAACTAAATACACTATGCAAGCTCATTTCTATTAATGAATGATCATTTTTTTCTTTACCGTAAAGATACACTATGCAAGAATTTCATGTTCATTTACCGCTGTTGTTAAACGAATCATTATGGAGATAGAAGGGTCTCTCGGCTCCCCCTGTGGTCTCTTGGCAAATTTATCGAGCGTGCAAGATGGCCACTTACGGATGAAACCGAAAGTACATCATTACTTTATCAATCAACACAATTTTGAAAATCATCATCTCTGGCAATCTAAAAATGATATGATGCTTTTGGACCCAATCCTTTCCATCTCACATACAAAATCAAACAGCTTCTTCCAAACCTTCCAAACAGCTGTGGATAATTCATGATGTATCGTCCACTTTAGTCAAGAACAATAAAGGAGGGTCCATCTTACCCTCCCGTCATTTTAAACCGCAGCGCTACTTTGACTCACAATTACACATACAGTTTAGCCCCATAACCAGCTCAATACCCCTCCGCATCCCTTTCTCTGTGGTATTGCCCTCTCTGTGCCCTATTGATGGCTGACACAGCCGATAACCACCATCTGATCCAAGTCATCAATTAAAAAAAAAAAAAGCTCTCATGGATGGCTGTTGGAACAATCTATACCTCAAAAAATAAAAAAAACCAAACACACAGCTTTTTAAAGAGGGCTTTTATGGAAAATCACTAAAGAGGTATGATCTCAAAGCCAAGTAGTTTGTGTACTGGCATGAGTTTTGTTGTTGTATTTGCGTGCTTGTTTTGAGCCAGCGGAAGACTGAATCCCATCCATCCCCCCCAGAGGTCTCAGGGTCTCGGTCAATTAGGCTGAGTGCTGTGGCATGTTGAGGCTCAGCCAGCGTGTGCAGTCACCAGGGTCGCCGGGTGGCGTGTGGCGGATTCCTCGCATGGGAAGACACACCAGGAGCAGGTAGACTGAGATGGGTGTGGGGAGTGTGTGTTTTCTCATGTATGTATATCAAAACACACCCTGCCGAAAAACCCCCTACTTCATTAAATGTGTGTGTGTGTGTGGGTGTGTGTATGTGTGAGTGAGGATATGTGTGAGTAAGAATATCTGTATATGTAATGTATTTTTTTTGGTGTATCAGCCTATGAATGTGCAGGGTTGTGTGCTGAACATCATTTAAATTCCATTTCTGTTTTTGTTCCATCCTTTTTGTTCCACCCGTCTGTCTTCCTAAAAGGGAAACTGTATCATTCTCCAGGCACAATAGTCAACACCCAGCATCACAATTTTAATCACATGGGACATTGCCAAAACAAAACAAAAATAAAATAATAAAATAAATAAAACCTTCAAAAACACTACATGTCTTACACCCAAACAAAGGCATAGCTCTGACAGTTGACTGTACACAGTTGGCTCTCTGTGAAAAAACAAGGCTGTTGTCTAATTGTAGTTAACTGTAGCAGGAGTGTGGTGCTGGGCAAGTTGATATCCCATCCACTGGATTTATGCCATCCAGCTGTGTGCTTCCAACAGGCTACTCTCAGATGCACCTGGGAATGCCTGTGCCTATGCCTGTGTCGACCACAGACTCCATGCAAATAAGCCTGGCCAACATGTGAGGTGGGGCGATGGGCAATGGCATGGATGGGATGGAGAGAGAGAGAGAGAGAGAGAGAGAGAGAGAGAGAGAGAGGAAGAAAGAAAGAGTGAGAGAGGAAGAGAGAGAGGAGTGAAAATAGAAATAGAGAGAGAGGGTTGGGGAGAGAAAGAGAGAGAGAGAGAGAGAGAGAGAGAGATAGAGAGATGACATCTGCTATAAGAGACTGTCCATGCCTAAATATAATAAGTGAGTCAGAGCTGTCCATCTGGAGACACGAGACTGGACTGCCTGCAGACAGAGAGTGGGTCTGGCTAATTAAGGACCAGACAGACAGCACCCAGAGATCAGAGCAAGGGAGGAATGAAGAGAGGAGGAGAAAGGAGAAGGAGAAAGAGATGGAGAGATATGAAGTAGAAAAGAGAAAGCAGAATAAAAAGGGAGAATGAGAAAAGAGAGAATGCACAAAAACAAAAAGATGAGTGAAAGGTGATGAACCTTATGAAGTAATAGTAAGAGGCTTGAAAAAGGGTAGAGAACAAGTGAGAGAAGAGAGAGAAAAGAGGGACAACAGGAGGAGGAGGGGGCGCACATGGTGACAGACTAAATAAAACTGAGATAAGAGAGATGAGACAAAGAAAGATAAAAGTAGACAAAAACGAGTGAGGAATAAGATAAAGAGAAGGCAGGGGTGATGAGAAAACTGAGGGAGGAGGAGTAGGATGGACAGATAGAGAGGAGAAGAGAGAGAATATAAATTCACAGAGCACGAGAGAGAAAGAGGAAAATCAATAGAAGCCCACCACCACCACACACACAATATCGACATAAACTCAGCTCAAGGGGATAACCCCCCACACACCCACACACATACATCAACACACACACACATAAACAGACACCACGCACAGACAAACATACACACACACACACAATCCCCATGTTCTCTCTTACACAAAGACAGGCAAACATACACACACACACACACACACACACACACACGCACAATCCCCATGTTCTCTCTTACACAAAGACAGGCAAACACACACACACAGACAAAAAGACTACTAAAACTCTCACATACATTTACTCTCCCACCTACTCCTGTGCTGAGGAATTAAGGCTGCGGGGAGGTATTAAAACACACACACACACACACACACACACACACACACACAGACACACTAGGTATTAACAGACAGAACTCCCTCACTCATTTAAGATAAAAAAAGCAAAGACAAAGCCTCTGTCTGTGTGAGAGGTTCAGTAATGAAACATCCACAGCTCTTCCTCCACATTAATTGGCTAGTCCAGTAGAGTAGAACACAGAGCAAATTTGTAGCCTAAGGCTAGAGAGCCCTGTGATGGAAATGAAGGTTAATGCTCACTCCTCAGACACTCCTCCATAATCTCTGATCTCTCATCTTGGTGTTTTAACAGGAGGAAAAAGTGGAGACATTATATCGCTAATTAGAATAATCAATCAGGAAGGAGGGCTGATGGGTGATCTATCATAAAGCCCTTGTCAATAACTGTGATTAACATAGTCATTAGGTCTGGAGGAGGATGATGGCTCTACCTGACAGAGATCAAAAGAACGCATGCAAACATGCACACACATATGCACACACACACACTTGTCTACATATCTATGCACGTTTGTATAAAGACACAAAAGCATACATGCACTTATGAGTGTATACCGACAGACACATACAGACAGTGAAAAAAAAAATACCAAAACAAATTTCCTGGGCTTTTTTTGATTGAGTGTGTTGCAGAGAACAGTGACACAGTTGTTCATAGCTATTGTCTAGCTTATAGTCCTCTTTGTCACAATGCACATCTGACATCTCCACAATTTCAACTCGTTTTCTGCCAAGACCAGCACCATGTGTCAAAGAAACAGCCTGTCATCTTTTCTTCCACACCATTCTCCTCCAGACAAACAAGATGGCATGAACACATGACTGGATAGGTGAAGATAGGAGAAAGAAAGGAAAAGCGCGCACACACACACACACACACACACACACACAAAATAAAAAAAATAAAACTTTTAAAGGCACACAGCATGGTGTCATGCATTTTTGATGACAACTGTTTTCCATTTGTTTGATATTGGGAAAGAAACTCAAACTGACTTATTTGGAGCAAAATTGTTAAACAGCAGAGCATATTTTCTTCTATGTGGTTTGGTGAAAGAATGACATCTTATTCTAAATGGTGTGGTGAAGATGTGTCATCTTAAAAGAACTACTATTTCAGACAAAGCTACATGGTGCTAAATTGGTAAAGTGGCAGTCGATGACTAAACATGATTTGTGGAAAAGGCAACTATTTAGAAAGCCCCACAATAATTAAAATAACAAAACAAAACAAAACAAAAAAAAAAAAATTTGTTTTGAAACATACATCTACATATCTAACTCATGCTAAATAATCATAAAATATTATATTACAAATGTTACGGAAATTTAATAGTTCATGTGTTGTGAGGATCTCATGCTTCTGATGCTCATGGGTAGTTCTGTAGTTGTATTCAACCATGTGTTCTTCAACAGTGAGTCAATCAGATGAACAAACACAAAAAGGGAAAGACAGAGAGGGAAAGATGGATGGAGAGAATGACAGAGGGAAAGATGGAAGGATGGAAAGACAGAGAGAGAGGGAAAGATGAGAGACAAGACAGATTGAGTGGGAGCGAGGAAAAAGATCTTGAAGTGGAGTGTGTGAATGTGTGTTTGTGAGTTGAGCTAAAGAAGACGTAAGAGAACAAGAAAAAAGATCTTAGAGTGTGTGTATGTATGTATGTGTGTGTGTGTGTGTGTGTGTGTGTGTGTGTGTGTGTGCATGTGTGTGTGTGTGTGTGTGTGTGGACTGCGCTAAGGAAGGGAGGGTTGGCTGGATGGCTGCTAAATGGAGTGAGGAGCCTCGCCCATCTGCTAGCTCAGGGTCCAACACTGCTTCATTTACTCACAACAGCATCTGTACTCTGAGCGTGCACACACACACACACACACACACACACACACACACACACACACAAACAGTAGTAAAGTGCTTGTTGGGAGTGTCCCTAATGCTGCATTGTTGTCGAAGTTAGTGATCAAGTATGGCACATGTGTGTGTGTGTGTGTGTAATTGGGCCAGTATGCAATAATTTAACCCATCATGCAACCATACAATATAGTCTATAATCTACATATTCTCACAGCACAGTGTATGTTCACTATTTATGAATTTATGTATTTATGAATTAATCATTTTATTCACACATATGACAATGATGACGATTATTATTATTATAATAATTATTATTATTATTGGCAGGCACAGAGGGTTCCTTAAAATAATAAAAAAAAAGTGCCAGACTGAAAGAGTCCAAGCCAGAGACAACCACTTCTGTCCAATGACAGCACCCAAGCAAGGACGGTGCACTGGCCAGTCGATACACATTACCCAACCAATTCATCACCGTCCTGTCTGGTTGAGTTACCACGCATCCCTTCTGACGACCACACAGCAATCAGACCTGACCGTAGAGCGCAGCACGGAATCATGGGAGGCCAGCTTATCCGATTATACAGTGTGCTCACTCCCTCTGTTGATTTGTGTATTTTTTTGCAATATGATATCTTGCAATGGACTTACACCTGTTCCGCGATTAATCCGTAAAAACCACCATATGCATCATGCCTTTCCGTTGCCGGCGGCCTTTCTTCTTCGGTGGTGCCCAATTAGTGGAAGATGGCATGGCTGATTTTGAGTGCCGCTTGTGTTGCGTGGACGATGGACCAAGGCACTGAGCAGCATATGGCTCCCCGTGCCCCCGGGGCTCGTAGGCTGGAGCCGTGCCCAGATAGCAGCCACTGGGCCAGACAGTCCTCTTCCATCATCTCACCAGTTTGCTTCACCAACCCTGACCTCACTCTCTCTCTCTATCTCTCTATCTATCTCTTTATCTCACTCTCTATCTCTCTTTCTCTATCCTTCTCTATCCTCTTTATCTCTTTGTTCTCTTTATCTCCCCTTCTCTCGTTCTCTTTACCTCTCTATCCCACTGATGCAATTTATTTTTACTCTTGTTCCCTATTTCTCTAGTTTATACTCTCTCTCTCCTCACTCCTTCCCTCTCTTTCTTTCTCTCTTTCTCTCCATCCCCAGGCTGACCAGTAATTACATTAGCACTCCAGGTCTGCTCGCTCCCCTCTGAATGCTAATTTCTGCCCAGCCTGTGACAGATGAACTAATGGCTTTATTTTTCCATATTAGTGAATATGGATCAAGGTGCCCAGGTCTTTCCTTGAGACCCAGTCAGTGGAACGGTAATGAGCAAGAGGGAATTAAGTGTCTCCGTATGTGTCTTTCCCCTTCACTCACAACGAGGGAGGGCCTGGTGCTCACTGAAGCCCTCATGTTGCCTTCACTTATAATGCCACTGACAGAGCCACATTAATGCTTCAGACGTGGACACTGACACAGACTAGAGCATCCTCAAATACCCTGGATGGAAAGAGCTCTCCATCTTTTTGCACTGACATTCTTATGTGGTCAGAACGTACATTATTATTGCAAATGGTTTCTGTCATACTGATAGGAAGGCTGCAGACTCATCCTTTTGGCCCTCTGTACACTCATTTATTCTGTTCTCTCTCTCTCTCTGTTCTCTCCCTCTCTCCTTTCTTTTCCTTTTTTCTTCCAGGGGACAGCTTGTTTGTTGTTGTTGGCTGGACACCAAGTCATCAGGCCCCGGTCCTAAGTGAGTTTCTCCCCTCCCACTGCGTTGTGTAGAGGGGCCAGTCTGGCTGCACTCAACCCGTTTTAAATACACCGACACATGGCTAGGCTAACGCATGGACAGCAGCTCACACACACACACACACACACACACACACAACAGCACTGAAAAGTCTATGCCAAGAGGTACTCAGTATGAATACACACAGTTAAAATTGCACTATATACACAAGGCCTGTTTTCTTGGCTGTAGTGCAGATTCTACATTTACATTTTTAGAAATTATTTGGGGGGAAAAGTAAAAAAAAAAAAAGAAATTTCTTCAGCTAAATTTGCATTTTGAACATTCTGTTCAGTGTTGGCCTAGCTTGTTCTAGTTCAAGACAGAAAATACTTTCCTCTGTTGTGACATCAGAAACACTAGCCCCTTTTCACTTGAAAAAACAAAACAAAACAAAACAAAACAAAGAAGTCTTTGAAAGACTTTGGAGAGCAGCTTTATTTCCTTATTTATTTATTTCTCTACTCTTTCAGCTATGACAACTGTTAAATTGCCTTGGGGAGATGGCCCCCGCAGCTGAACCTGATGATTTATCTGGCTGTGCCATGCCATCGCGTGTGACCGGCCGATAGCGATCGCTCTGTAAAAGTAATAGGTGAGCCGCTCTTCGCTGCGATGTGACCTGGATGGAGTGGGTGGGTAGACATGGCTGAGGAAGGGCAAAGTAGATAGGGAGGAACTTGTGGCAGAGGTATAATATCATGGGTTTTGAGAAAGCTCCATATCACGGCTTGAGATTTCTACGCCTTAGTGCCCGCAGACATAGAGAGATTTACTCCTATCAGGCCAACAGAGGCTCTAAGGTTGGGGCTCAACCTGTTTACAGATTACTCACCAAAAGGTGAAGAGACTCTTTCTCTCTTTTATTTGAAAGTGAAAGTGGTTTAAGCAAAGGGCACTCCCAGTTGTTCTCTTCACTTTCTCCCTCTCTCTCCCTCTCTCCCTCGATATCTGTCCCTTGTTCTCTTGCTGGCACTTATAAATCCTTAATTATTCATTTGAATCTCAATGAAGCAGTAGAGGGGATAAACACATTACTTATGCAAATCGGTGGCCACAAAAGGTAAGACAGGTTGTGTAACTGCCACAGACACTGTTCTTTCCCTGTCTGCTTCTCTTTCCTTCTCTTGGCCTCATTCCCTCCATCAAGGCTCTTTCTCTTCTTCTCTCTCAGTGTACTGTATCTCCCCTTCTTCTCTCTCTGTCTTTGTGTCTCTCTCTTCCAATATGTTAATTCATGGTTCCTCCATTTCATTTTCTTTTTCTTGCTTTTTCTCAAAACCTCATAAACATCTCTCTCTCTCTCTCCCCTTACCACAGCTGTCTCTCTGTCACACTCACACACAGGAGTGATAACAATAACTTTCCTGTGGGGGCCGACCAACCCATTCCCTACACACCAATTAGAGTATCCGCCTCAGCAGACAAAGGAGAGGTGAACTCAGGGGTGGGCCGGTGAAGATGCAGCGATGGCAGAGCACACACACACACACACACACACCCATCCACATATACGGTGGCACAGCTCTGCATGGCTCAAGTCATGCTGGCACAACTGGAGGACATACCAGCTGGATGCAAACATATGCCTGGGACATCTCATTTCTCAGAGTGCCATCTGAGGAGGAAAATCCTCCTCAACCAACCTTTTTGCCAGATGCATGCTGATCAACTCATTGAAAATGTAATAGAACAAGACCTTGCATCCCGTCAACACAAGCAGACAGACTGGTAGACGGACAGACAGGCAGACCTGTCCACAACACCCTGCCACATGTGTGGGAAACTGATAAAAATGCCATATATTCTATACGTGCAACACATCCCTGTTCAGCTACAGTGATCCTAATGATGCATGAACTCTTTGCTCTTTGCTCAGTGCTGTTACAGGACACACACACAGACACACACCCCCAGGCATTTACAATTTTCATCTCAGCTAAAAGAAACACATTGGCATCCATCCTCAACAAATGTCTGACTGGTGATTAGGATCAAGTGGAGAATATAACCCCTCATTAGCAGCCCTAATCTTGGCCAAGCGCGTGTCACAGCTGCTTACTGGGCTGGAACCTTCTAAAGAGGCACTGTACTCTTCTCTGAGCACGGATTACAGGCCTCTGGGTGCAGCCAAAGCCAGACGGCGTCCACGCTACCCTATGCTAAGCTAGGCTAGACTAAACTGAGCTAAGCAGTGCTGTGTCTGCTTCAGCCAGGTTTGTCTATCTTCTTCTTAGGCTAGGGCTACACCAGATATAGCTCTGGTCGTGGCCTTGTGCTTTCTCCTGCCGCGCAAGCTTCTGGGGACTCCATCAACACTCAGGAGAGCCTTTGAGATGACCTCTGCACTCCAGTCCCTGACCTCTCTGAACATCAATAAATAAGCAGCCATTCCTCACCTCTGCTCCCAGGTCAATCCACCATACCATCCATAATTAGAGGCAACGGAGGGGAGCTTTCAGTGGCTTGCTTATTTTCAGAGGTGTGTGAGGGGAACTGGAGAAACCTTGTTTTGTTTTTTTTTTTGTTCCACTGAACAGACCACCTATGGGTAGTCTCAGACAATCCCCTGGTTTGAAAGCCCATCACAACAGGTCAAACAAAGTCACCTTTAACTCCAGAAACTATATGTATGTGTGTGTGTGGAGGGGAAACTTGATGTGTATCACAAAGGTCAAACCTGATGCTGCAGTCCAGAGCAACTGAACAGTATGTGTGCATGTGTGCGTGCGTATGTGTGTGTGTGTGTGTACATTGCAAAATGAGTATTTGTGTTTGGGAGAAAACAAACTGACTTACCCTCACGTTGTCAGGGTGAAGACCCCCTGGATGCTTGTCCATGTACTGACACAGGTCTGTATGCTGTAGAAACAGAGACAAGATGAGAAGGAGAGAAAGAGAGAGAGAGAGAGAGAGAGCGGGAGAGAGGGTAAAAGAGAAATTGAGAGCAGGAGAGAGAGGGTGAGAGAGAGAGCAAGAGAAACGCAGAGAGAGGATAAAAGAAAAATTGAGAATGATCACTATGCTGAAAGCGCTAATTCAATGTTAGATTCCAGACTGAACTCCTCCTTAAATGGGTGCCCGTAACAGTCACGTTACTTGAGTAGCATAACTTGATTTGAGGGGCCAGAGCACTGATAATGGAGGAAGCCTAAGAGAGAGAGAAAAACAAAAGAGTTCTTCCATATTTGCTGTGGACCACACACTCGTTATCTCATGAGTCTACCCCACACCCTCCCCTTTTCCTTTCTGAAGACTATGCCCTCCACTGCTGTGGGTGTATGTAGCTAACTCACTAACTTTGTGACATGCACGTGTTCTCTCTGTATGTGTGTGTGTGTGTGTCATGACATACTCGTTCACATGGGGTGCGGGATGGAGTGGGAACATTAGCATGGCTGAGGGAAGGGTAGGGTTGGGTGGGTGGGTGTAGCATGTCCAGCAAAGGCAGAGGGCTAATGTGGTTGTTTTAAGTCTTGTTGTGGAGCTTCATGTCGTGGAGACTGCTGTGAGGAATCACAGCAGTCTCCAGATCCTTGTTCCCATTCTGTGGGAATTACTGAGGTGCCTCGTTCTGTGCTCTCATTCTGCCAGCAGCGAGATGGAGATGGAGGTGTATTAGCATTAGCATAGCCCCAGAGCACAGACTTACACTCCTGATATATGTATGTGTGTGTGTGTGTGTGTGTGTGTGTATGTATGTATGCAGTGGAGAAAGCAACCCAGATAGATGTGCATTTTCCCTTATGCATAATGCAACCAGCTCTAACAAGCCACAGCCAGACCCAGTGCGCGCGCGCGCACACACACACACACACACACACACACACACACACACACACACACACACACACACACACACACACACACACACACACACACACACACACACACAGAAACTATTTGCACACCCTAGCAAACCCTGCCGCCCTTCCACACACATGAACACATACACATCCACCCACCCACACATACCTACACACACACACACACACACCCACCCACATCCACCCACCCACCCACACCTACACACACACATACACCCACCCATCCCCCCACACACACACATACACCCACCCACCAATAGCCCATGCTCGTCATGCTTTCTGTCTCTTCCTTTTTGCACCCGTCAATCCTCATTAAAGGTTGACCATGGAAAATGAATTGATTTCCTTGGTAAGCAATTGTCAATTTTTTCTGTCTTGCTTTCTCAGGCCATTTCTTATTTTCCCTTTCAAATGACAACAGGCTCCACACGCGGTGCATTCTCAATAGCTGTCAGATGCACAGCGATCGCTCCTCAAAAATATCTTTGATGAGATCGCCACGGGGGTCCTTCATTCAAATTGGGCCAAAATCGTCCTCCTTACACCGCAGAGAAACGTGCCTATCATCCTCTTGCCGCAGTTGCAGCCCGCCGCTCGCCGTTTGGCAGTGTTTGTGCCGACACGATTAGATAGCTGCGTTGTGTGTCGGGACGGCATGAATAAATCAGAACCACCCCTTTTTTTCCCCCATTTCTCTTTGTGGGTTCCATGGGCTCTTTAATGAGCAACTGGAGTAAACATTGCCAGTGGAGGAGTGCTGTGTGAATGTGTGTGTGTGTGTGTGTGTGCGAGAGAGGGGGGAGGGGGGGGGGGAAGGAAAAGAAAGAAACTGAAATTCAATGTGCAGTTTATTTGGGATTGTGTGTGCTGTGAATGACAACTTTGGATTGGATAAAAAAAATAGAAAGAAGGACACGACTTATGAGATGTTTCCAGCGGCAAATTTGTCCTAATATTTTATTTAAACCCTGACACTGCAGCTGCCTATTTCCCCTTTTCTTTTTATACAACACAGATCTACATACACTCCAACATGCAGGCAAACACATACACACACACACACACACACACACACACACACACACACATTTCACTCTCCCTGTTCTTCTAATTCCACCCTCTTAATTAATGAGACAGTGTCATAATGTATTTAGAGTAAACGGTCCTCATCAGTCTCCTCTGTGGTTAGGTAAATGTCATTGGACTCCATAGAGAGACACTGCATGAGTGTGTGTGCATGTGTGAATAAAGAGCCTGACTGTGAAGCCCACTAGAAACTTATGTGAAAAGGCTATGGGTCAACCTTACAGCTCATTAAAAATCTCCCACAACAGTTTAATGCCATTTCCAATAAAAGACCCTGACCTGCTCCTGGCATTCAAAAAGAGAAGGAGAAAGGAAGATACTGAGGAGGAAAAGAAGAGAAGAGAAGAGAAGAGAAGGAAGAGAATGGGAGGAGAGGGGAAGGCAGACAGGAAGCGGAAGAGATGCTCAGAAACATTCTCTTTTCTACCACCAGGGGGCTTTTCTGACATCTCACCTCTTTTCTGATTTCTCACTTCTGTTTCTTGAACACACTACATGTTTCTGTACTCATGCGTGTGAGATGGCCTATCCAGTCAATAAATTATGCAAGACTTTGAGCCAGGTGACGAACAATGACAGTATCTAATCACCAGTAACTAAACTGAACACTGAGCTCAAATTACATCTGCTTATATGACTCATTATAAAGCAGTTAGGTCTGGTCGAAGTATTTATCAGTTTCTGACAGGACAAGATGCATTCTACACGTCACTAGGAGTGGGGATATCCCAGAATATTCCAGGAGTGACTCTTTACAACTAGTAATCATATTTCATTAAGTTGACTGACGCAAACGTTCCATTCATTCAAAGCGAGAGAGCAGAGATTTTCCAAGCGTCACATTTGGCTTAGTATATGACTGATATTACAATAGCATACATGCTTAACCATCTACCTTCTACACACACTTCTGTGTGTGTGTGTGTGTGTGTGTGTGCATGTGTTCTTTGTGGATGTGTGTGTGCTGCCATTGGAGGACTGTCTACAGTGTCTGCATTAGTCTGTTGCTAAAAGCCATCTGGACAGCCACAGCAGCCCTCTCTAAGGAAGTACCAACCCAGCATGTGTGAGTTTGTGTGTGTGTGTGTGTGTGTGTGTGTGTGTACGTCCGCAGGCCTGCTAAGGACAAGCTCTGCAGTCACCAGGCCCACATCTGGTGCTTCCGGCAGCCCCAGTGCTTGGCAACGTGGTGGCCAAATTGAGCGCTGAGGCTTCAAAGGGAGTGGAGACCTGCGGCGGGTGGCCTGGATTCAGCACTGGGCTAAACCTTTAGAGAGCACTAATCCACTCTGTAAACATACAGTGCACAGCTGAGCCAGCCGTCGCTTACATTAGAGCAGGACAGAGTGTGTGTGTGTGTGCGCGTGTGTGTGTGTGTGTGTGTGTGTGTATGAGTGTGTGGGTGAGAGAGAAAGAGAGAGAGAGCGAGAGAGAAAGAAATAAAGAAAGTAAGGGAGATCAAGTGGTTGGAGAGGGAGAGATGACTTCAGTTAGAGAAAGGAAAGAGGAAAGAACTCTCTAAAACAAATAGACAGACAGACAGATAGATGGAGACCAGTCAGGTCAGAGAGAGAGAGAGACACAGGAGAGACAGAGAGCAAGAGAGACAAGAGAGAGATAACTTGAACAGGGAAAGAGAGAAAGAGCCCTGAAAGAAAGAAGGAAATAAAGAGTGATAGAGGTATGTAGCAAGAGTGAAAATCATTACTAACAAACTATTGATAACCTTAAATTAGTCTTCATTTGTGTGCAGTGAAATAGCAACCTTTTGGCTTGGAGTAGTGTGTCTATCTGCCAAGAGAGTCAAACTGGACAGACTGACCAGGGGCGGCATTAAAAGTTAAAATGGCTGAAGATGGAGTCCAGAGCTGCGTTCTGATCGCTCAGCAGATTTTGTCTGTGGCCAGCGGCTCAGGTTGCAGTCTGTCAGCGCCTCGCGGGGGAACTCACCACATATTCAAACACCAGCGTCAGAGTTTCCTTGGTGTGGATGATGTCGTGGAGCAGCACAATATTGGCGTGCTTCAGGCCCTTCAGAAGAGATGCTACAGAGAGAGAGAGAGAGAGAGAGAGAGAGAGAGAGAGAGAGAGAGAGAATGAGGAGCGGAAACCCACAGAATGCTTCTCTGGAATAATGAGGAGCTGAAATAGTCACATATGTGAAAATTCAAAAAATGACAAAGTTGAGAGGTACATTTTATGTCCTTCACATAGCAGCACCATGTGGGTTTCATATTATCTACCTCTATTCAACACATGTAGCTTGATTGATTTTTGTAAAATTAGTTTGAATTTTTTTTGTTTTTTTCTTCCACTTTCTTACTGTTGACTAAGAGCCCCCCTTCCCCTGTACACACACACACACACACGCACAAATTACTGATTGGCAATCATCACAGAACAAACATATTTTGCTGAGATCTTAACTCATTAATGCCAAACAAACTGCAGGAACCTTTTCATTTAGAAAGAAGAAGAAACCGTTTCATTATGAATGGGAAATAGGTTTTGCAGATTGTTGTGAATGTGATTATTTTGGCTGCCACAAAGGCCTTTTCATGGGCTGAGAATGAAAGTGTTACTAAAGGATGCTCCAAGAAGAGATTTCATGTCCCATAATACCGAAACCAACAGAGAGATGGGAAATGAAAAAGAGTAAGGTGTCCATATCGTAATTTCCCCACTACAAACTGCAATATATCTCCAGCTATGTGGTTAATACATGGTAGAGGGCTATCATAGGGAAAGGCTTTTTTTCCCTCAATCTGCTTTCTCATTGCATCTGCTTTATTTAAAGCCGTGTTTAATAAACTGGGGTTATTACATGGTTAGGACTAATACAAAGGTGAGGTTACTACACATTTTGTTTTAAATTTTAATTAATTTATTTTGTTGTTACATTTGCCTAAAACACTGTCCTCTGGTTTATACTGTACATGTTGTGGCTTATATTTGGGAAATTAGGAAAATATTGTTTTCATAACAGACATCACCTGTCACCTGGCAATATCTTTGACGGCTATCTTTGAAACAAGACAACTGTTGATCTTATGTTCAGAGCATCCAAATGGATTGGCATTTGTGCCTGCTTACTATTGAGTGTGTGCCAGGGCCATTGGCACTGACAGAGGAAGGAAGGAAATAAATAAATAAATAAATAAATGAATGAATGAATGAATGAATGAATGAATGAATGAATGAATGAATGAATGATGCCATTGCTCACAAGTTACAGCATCTCTAAGAACTCCATATAAACTTTCAGGCAGATTTCTACCTGCGGCAGTGACAGGGTCACACCCAAAGGATCTATGTAGAAAGAAGTTGCCATCAAAGGCATGCGTAAGACAGAGAGCACACAGTTCACTAAGCTTGCTTAGTCTCTCCAGAATGCAGATGTGGTCTCTCCAGAGTCACCTCGCTCAGTAATTGCTGAATTAGTTTGAAATTTTCAAAGTGCTCCTATGATCCACAACAGCAGGGGGTGGAATGAAGTGGGTTTGGGAGTACTATACGTGTGTGTGTGTGTGTGTTGGGGGGGGTGGTTGTGGAGTCAAAATGCTTTTAGTTTGCTGGCATGGGGATTGTGCAGATCAAACAGACTGGTCCTCAACTCCTCACAACCCGCCTGAGATGGCCCAAAGGGGCTTTGGGTGGGGGAACATCAGGTGTTTCTCACACCCCCGGTCTCGGCTGGAAGCCCTGCACTACCCCCCAAAAAATCCCCTCTCAGGGTTTTGAGTGAGTTTTCCGTAGTTTGATAATAGGCTACCACTGAAAATGTTTCTCCGGTTCTCGAAGTCTGTGCAGGCACTGGGAAAGACTTGTTCAGTCACGCAGTGACCATTTTGCCGCATCGCAAAGTATGCACTTCTGCATCCTGAATATGATATCACGGCTTTGAGCGCATTTTAACGCTGTATCCCGAATGTTATCAAAATCAGGTCGAGGGACACTGAAGAGCATGTAAACACAGTCATTCTTTTACACCACTCAGGGCTAATTTTGAAGTTCTTCAAGATAGCCTAATCTCTTACATCTCCATCATGTGTGGCATTATTGTAGGCTTATGAGATGCTGTCGGTTCATTTCATGCAAATATCAGTTTGGGTGGCCTCTGTATTTATTCCCCTATTTTTGTTTAGTCCGTGAATATAAGATGACCCTCCTTTTTCAGAAGTATTTATAGGAAAAAAAATTCTCTTATATTCAAGCCAATATTGTACTTTTTCAATTTTGTGATATAACTAGTATACATCACTGATGTGACTTAGTGTCCTGAGCCTAGCAGAGCTTAGCCTTTCACTGTGTAATCTTACAGTGCTTATTCTGACTGGTTTTCACATCCATGTGTGTGTGTGTGTGTCAGTGAGACCCACCTTCTCTGATGGCCGTGAATGGTGTGCCCTCCTCCTCCTGGAGACGGATGACTTTCAGTGCCACTAGCTTCCCGTTTACCCTGCCCAGAGTAGGTTGTGGGGGTGGGTGAGTGTTGGGGGTGGGGTGGGGGGTGGGATAGAAACGGTCATTAGTCAGAGCTGAGTCATATTAAACCGGCAGTCAATAAAGAGCAACCAACGTGGCCCTGGCTTGAGTCTTCTGAGTCAATGAAACACAATTCAAAGGCACTGGAGTGAGACTTAGCACAAGTGGAAGGCATTAAGTGCAATGACTCACACCAATCAAATGTGTTATAGTGCTACAGAGAGAGTGCAGGAGGGAGATAGAAAAGCACACACACACACACACACACACACACACACACACACACACACACACACACACACAGAGGAAGCAAAAGCAAAAAGCATCGTCACCATGAAATATGGCTGTGGCAATATTCGATCCAATTTGTGGCGTATGAAATTTCATTTTCCAGACTTTAATTTGCAAAGCCTAATGACCTACCTGTTTCTATTGCCATGCAGGACAGAATAATGTGAAAACAGGGAGGTCATTTTCAAACAAATACTTGAAACTATCCCATTTAAAAGAGACTTAATGAAACAAATGGTATTTCATGCTCGGGAAGATAGACCAAGCCAGCACAGCCATATGCTCATGGAAGCCACAGTCCATTGCTGTGTGGTAAGGCTGAAATGCAATTAATCTGTGCATGTAAGTAATAATTTGCTCTGATTGCACTGAAGACTTGCTTGTGGCAATGAGATATAATTCAATCATGGTGATGAATGGACAGTCTAGACAGACAGTCTACAAAGATAGACGACAGACATCTAATTTATTTTACTTTATATATATATATATATATATATATATATATATATTCTGTGAGTCTCTTTTATTTATATGTTTAGATTTTATTTATTTAAATATTTAGATGAATGATGTGTGATATGACTTTCTGTACATGTGCTGTTTATGTTTAAATGAGGACAGTAAAAATCCAAAATCACAGATCTGTGTGTGTGTGTGTGTGTATGTGTGCGTGTGTGAGTGAGTGTGTGTATACGTGTGTGTGTGTGTGTGTGTGTGTGTGTGATTTAAAGAGAGATAGAGAAAGAGATAGAAACTGACTTGCTCTTTCCCTTGTACACAGTGGCATATGAGCCTTCTCCCAGTTTCTCCAGCTTCTCATAGGAATCGGCTTTTCCAAACTTAGGACTGGTCGGCTGTGAAGTGACAGAGGGAGAAGAAGAAAAAAACATTACAGAAACATTACACAAACGTGTACTCAAAATCATGCCACAGCCACACAGACCATGCCATGGGTGAATCTCAGATTGTTTCCTTCAGATTCTCCATCTTTAGACTGCCCCACTGCACAGCAGCACAGCAGTCGTTGACTTACTTGAACCAGTTTCCCCAAAACACACACATCACCAACCAACCACATCTCTTTGGCAATAACAAAAGGCATGATCTACCAGTGTCCCCAGAGGACGCTGACTGGAAGATATTTTTTGATAGTGTGGTCTTGTATCTTTTTTAGGGGAGTTTTCATGGGTCGCAGGAGCATAGCCAGCATGCAGAGACTGATGGCTTAAAGGTGTCATGGGGAAAGAACGATCATCAATAGCTGGGCAATGAAACTCAGAGAAATAAAGCAAGGGAGGCAGAGTCTCAATCCAATTACAGCCATTCCAGTTACAACACACACACACACACACACACACACACACACACACACACACACACACACACATAGACACGCACACAAACACAGACACGCACACACACAAAAACACACACACAAACACGGGCACATATAGACACACACACACATACCCACACACACACACACACACACACACTCATCATACAGTCACATAACCAATGGGTACAGAGAAAGTCTACTCAAGTGACCCACTATCATCTTTGCCTCAACAAAACTCCCTCACTGTTCAAATAGTATACAGTATATGACAACTATTTACTGATTTAGTGAGTGATCATCTTGGCTGTGGGATGACACTACTACTAGCAGTGTCTGGGCTAACTACACTACTACCTACTGGAAGGTTTGTGTCTGAGACTTGGGGCTGGCCAACCAATAACAGCTGACCTCAGCGCTGGCGTCTGCTACTGGCTGGCGTCTGCTTTTCTGTTTGCCATCGGCTTTCCTGGACTGGTAGTAATGAATATGGTTAGCGTACAGAGATAGGACAGGAGCTTGCAGTTGTTTAGACATCAGGTGCCTGCGGATAACAGCACAAACTTGCTCTCTCTCTCTCTCTCTCTCTCTCACTATCTCTCTCTGCCTTGGCATTAATACATGTTCAGGGGGCTAATTTAATCCTTGTGTTCATCTTAAACACACACACACACACACACACACACACACACACCTGCCTGCTTTCTCTGGGCCTGTGTCCCACTCCTGTTCTGGTCCACCTGTTACTGTAAATAGGGGCCTGAGTGCAGTCCTGACTTTATCTGCTGTTGTTGACTTAAAACTCCCTCCCTGCAGTTCCGCAGTGTTTCACAGTTCCACCTGAATTCATGATCAAAGATAAGCAATCTGCAGGCCTCCAGTGACTGTGCCAAATGGGCCATTTTTATCCAGACCCACGCTACAAAGGCAGGCAACACAAAACCCCTCAGAATATCTAAGATCAGTTCAATCAGTTCAATCTTTCTCTCACTCTATCGCTCTCTCTCTACCCATCCATTTACATCTCCTTCCCTCTCTCTTTTCTCTCTCTCTATTAGAGGACTGCTTAGTAAACAACATTAATGTTATGCGATAGCATCAAATAGACAACAGGCCTGATCATGTTCCTCAACCTCATGATGCATGATCAACATGGCAAAAGAGGAGAGAGAACCAGAGTGTATTCCGCCAAAGCAAACATATGGCCAGAAAATAAAATCAATACACTGAATTTAAATGATTCTATTGTTTTTTTTTCTTTATGGATGAGTTGCAGTTTATGAATTACAGATAAGTGTGTGTGTTTGTTTGTATGCCTTAGAGCTTCCATGCAATGCCATACATCCTACCTTAAATAATTAAACAAACAAACAAACTCCAGATATGGCACCTTATTTACAATCATGATTATCCCAAAATTTTCAGCATTTACCTCGCGTCCCTACGCTTTCCTCTATAAACCTGTTTTCATCTGTCTTCACCGTACTTGAACATTAGGACTAAATGATTGGAGGGGACCCTTGTGAGTCTGACATAGAGTTCAAGTGCAGATGAATCTGAAAGATGGGAACGGCCACCAGAGAGCAGTTTACTTTCTCAGAGGTTGTAAATAGCTGTTTCTATCAGTTAGCTCTGCCTTCACCTGATTCAGTTTAGTAACGGGTGCTCTCAGAATGAATACCTCCAAATTCACCTCACACCAACCTGAACATCTATTCTCTACGAGGGTTATTTGGTTTTTTTTCTGAGTATCACTGACAAGAGCTTTATAGACTGCTTTCTGTGACAAACAGGCAAACCATACTGTAAAAGAAAAGGTCTTTTTATGTTATTGTTATTACTACATTGTTACTATTTTTCATTTGGTGGAACCAACCATATCCCGGGCAAGAGTAGGAGCCCTTGTGGGAAAGCCAGGTGACATTTGGAGAGGCTGGTGGTTTTGACACATACACACACACACACACACAGGGAAAGGTTAAGACATTCTGCAGATTGGTGGAGGGAGGGGGGGGGGGTAAAGTAAGACTGAAGGGAGAAGGGCAGAAGGGAGGACAGGAAAGAAGGAGAGGAGAGGAGAGGATAGGGGGCTCCGACAGATTCCAGACAGTCCCCATGGGACAACATACTGTTCAGGCCTCAATCTTTGTGTACCTACTCAGTCTAACAAAAGGCAAACACATAAGATCTTTCTCTCCATCTCTCTCTCTCTGCATGTACTGTATATGTACTGTGTCTCACACAGTTAACATGTGGTTGCACCAAGAAAATGTCTTCCCCAAATGTACACACACAGTTTTAGCGTGGATTGTTTTCTCCACCACCACACACACTCTCTCTCCTCCTCTTTCTCCTCTATCTTTCTCTCCCCCTGAAACACAAGCACACACACACACACACACACATGCATGTACACGCACAAACACATACACACACACACACAAATACATCTGAGGACAAACACATGTGAGGATGATTTGTGTTGTGGCATTTTTCATTTGTGACAGAATGCTACATTCGGCTCCAAACAGGAGTCCTTCCTCCCCATACGCTATCTTGTAATCTTGCAGTGCCTAACTACAAAGCCAAACACTGGGGAGAGGTTTCAGTAAACACAAGCCAATCTCCCTGGAGATGGTAGAGGAAGTGAAATCCTATCTGAGAGGGATATTTACGAGAGAATGTTGCACTCTCACAATCACAGACCAGAGGAATCACACCAGGTCTCATGTAAAAAACCACACCGCAAAAACTGCTCAAGATAAATTTGCCAATTGCACAAGCAGCCACATTTGCTTGTTTTAAGTACTTATTTGTATAATATATAATCTTTGATTGAATTTTTTGTCATTTTTGCAGCGCGCACACACACACACACACACACACACACACACATTATCAACAAGCTCTCCTTTAGGCTGGATCCATGATCCATAATGCCCTCATGTTGATAGTTCTGCTGATTTCTGGGATTTTTACAATAATCATACGACATGCCCTTGAAAGATACTGCAACAATATTAATGCTGATTATTATACGGCTCTCTAGAATGCTGTGGGAGGTTCGATTCACTTGGAATGGGCCTTCCAAATGTTCAGAGGTCAGTTATTTCTGCATGTTTCTGTATATTTCTGTATCTGTGAAATTACAATGACCGCTGTCAATGGCAATGGGGATTTGTTTGCTTCAGATTCACACACACATGCATATTAATTTGCACGTAGAGATCACTTATCACAATGGAACTTCGTTGAAAGTGAAAGGAGATAAGCTGAGTTCTAAAGAATGTTCAAGTTGCGTTTCAAACTGTTAACTATCATGAAACAGTAACAAATTAAACTGAAAGACGTTTGTGTGAAATTTTCTGTCGACGTTTTGGCAAGTAGCCATAAGCGGAATAATGTACTGTCCAATGGCCTTTGGTGTCCCAAAGGAAATATTTCCCTATAATGACCGGCGGACAATACATTAATTCTTACATAGCTTTTAAGGTGCTCTTAAATCTTTTCAACTGCAAGAGCAGAGTTGAATCAAGGACCACAATCAAAATAAGTTATTTGAGCTTTTGACATGATGTGCAAAGTTACATTATCACTATTTATTAATTTATTAATTTTTTGTAATCTGTGTCAACAAAGAATCAATCAATCAAACAATGGAACAGTAACTGAAACATAATATGTAATAAATTTAAGAGACTATTTCTGCACCAGGCCCATTATGTCCACAGTGCTGAGCTCAGACTATGCAAATGACACCTAATTTATTTCTGCACCACTGAAATAAATATGAAGTATCAGAAGAAAAAATAATAGACCAAACCCTTAAAGATTATATTTCAGATTGTGTGCGGAATACAATAGGAACACATAAAAGAGTGAGAGACTGAATATAACACTCTCCAACTACGGGAATGGACACAATATCTCATTTCACAGAGTAGGTTTTATTGGGTCAACACAACCACCCCCACCCCTCCCCTCCCCAAACACAGGCACACTCTATCATTTTATAAGGACCATATCCTGCGGTAGATTTTCATCTTAAACGCTGAACCATGAAATTATCACGTCCACGTGGTCTCTGACCTACAACATAATCCCAGAAAGCGGCAGACCAACGGGATCTCTCCCCAGCAACCTGAGCCATGCAGTAATCACACACACACACCACAGTAACACACTTTCCATCACAGCAAACACATGTAGGGTGACCCAAAGCCCTGCTGTGAGGGAGTGTTTCTGTGTGTGTGTGTGTGTGTGTGTGTGTGTGTGTGTGTGTGTGTGTGTGTGGTTGGTTCTGTTAGCTTAGACACAGCAAGTACTAAGCATCATTCACTCACTTACCTACACATAAGCCTGCACACACACACACACACACTTATTCCACTGTGAGCAGGAGCAGTGGCCTATCTGGCTTCCTGAGGAGAGAGAGAGGTCTGAGGAGACGGACTGATAAATTAGCCACTGTCCCCTGCTGAGGGGAGTTTGGCTGGGGGTGAGGGCTCTCAGACACTCCCCCTTGAACCCCCCCCTCCCCCGGACCCCAGATGTCCTCACCACTCTTAAGAGCATGTCTCTCTAACTCATTCATGCATTTTTTATTGCTGTGAATCAGCCAGCAAGCCTGCATCTATTTTTCCTGTCATTGCATCCCTCCTCTCTCTCTCTCTCATACATGACCTCTCATACATTCTCTCCATTTCCGTCTCTGGTGACCACGTTTAAGCTTGCGCAGGTAAAAACTAGATTCCTCAAAACACAAACACTCTGGGCTAGGCTACCACTGGAATCCTGCAATAAAATGATTCATTCATGAATTGCTTTTTTGCACAACAATGCTGGAGTCAATTCAGTTTGGTCTGATTTGCATGACCTGGTTAACATTTATGTGCCATTCAGCATGCGTTAAATCCAGTTCTTCTCTATATCTCTATAACTGAGCTTTCTGATTCTAAGACCACAGTTGGAAACTCATCTCCGAGACTGTGCTAAAACATGAGATATTGGGCACACCAAATTTGTAAATTTTTTGCCTTGGGATGCATGAGAAGTTCTTGACTTCTACAGTTCAGCAGAGACAACCTGGAGATGAAAAGCTTTTTTTTATTTATTTCTTTTCTCTAGCCTTGTGCTCGCTAAAGAGTATTTGCCACAGGCATGCAGTCTGACTCTACTGCTGCTGCTGGAGTGAGAAAGTGATCCTGACTTGTAAGACAACATGCACAGATGAGGTTTCAGTGTTACCTGGCAGACAGGGGCCCAGAGCTCAGACTCACAGGCTCCATCCAGCCTGCCACATGATACAACAGGCCCACTGCACTAGCAATAGAGCTTATGCTAACAATGACGGCCAACTTCCTGTCTTCTTTCTAAACACCACTTTCAGAGAGCTGTTCATTATGGCTTTGATCCAGCTGAGATGTAGTCCTGATCTAGGCCTGAGTTGGCACCGTTATGGTCCTGAACGCCCACTGATATCATTAGTATTAGCCTAGCCACTGACTGAGCATGTATTGATCTCTGTTAAGGCAGTAGTACCTAGAAAGTAGCTCCACACCAGGTAAAGTTATAGCCGACATTGTCCTTCTGTTTCATATCCATTTTCAGTAAGAGGAAAAAAAAACTACCCAGGCTAGCGCCACCTAGCGCTTCCACTCAATATCACGTTTCGCTACAGCACAGTCAGGTATCTTTCCTACAGCTTAGGTTTCCTCCAACAAATTTTTGTCTGGGTAATTAGCGAACAGAAGACTCTGACATGCTCACAGAAAGTCTCTGACCATGAGGAAGGAAACGTATGGCAATTGAGGGACTCCAGACACTGCACAAAGTGAAATGTTTGGTGCACGAGACTAGGAAAATTCATGATCATAATTGACACATTTTAATGGTTTTTCAAAGGCCCTTAAAGCATGTTTTATAACCTTTCACACCTACAACTACACAAAGTTGCTTATTTCACCCTACTAGGCCTAATATGTGAGTGAAAATGGAATGACCTTTCCCCTTTCTTTTCTAAATATGGTAGTTATTTGAATTTGAAATGGAAAGTGTATCACAGGAAAACATTGGAAGAGCTCACTGGCTTTAAATTTCTTTCTTTCTTTCTTCCTTGACTTTTTCAATTGACTTTTTTCAGTGAATTCACAAATTTTTCAGGTCTGATGAATAGGATCAGTAAACTCCATGACTTTCTCATTACCGTGGGAACCACGAACAACACGCAATACAGCTCCACTCTTGCTGAAGCCTTTTGATAATAACATACTCAAATGTAAAGTAACCTTATCCGCCAAGTACTCAAACTGTAGCGAACACACAAACTCATCAGCCACTTACACTCATTAAGGTTGAGTTAATGGGTGACTTACATAGGTCATTAGCATTCAGTCATACTGAGAACAATTAATCCATAACTACGAAAACTATGACTGTAACTACCTCAGCTTCCTTGAGCAATTCAGTCTAATTTAATATCAAAACCAGATAAGTCCTGCTGGTCACATCATTGAGCTTTGGGAAGAAGTAATATATCTACATTTCCGTTCTCCATTTCCAGGGATTATGAAACTCAGGTCAATTGATTCATTAACTATATATTATATATAGAGATATGTATCAAAACTCTTAACAATGAATCAAAGGAAGTAGTCTTGTTCCGGATGAGTATTGTCAGCATCATTAAGTAGAATTCATTCTGCAGCCCACATCTAATTAGACATTGATTTAGGGAAATAATCTCATTAGTGCTAATTCAGACATGATGCAACCAGAGTACCACTAATGAGAATACAAAAAAAAAAAAAAAACAGCTGATAGATCACAATGTCAAGGAGGTTTTAAAGCTAAGTACTCTATCACACACACACACACACACACACACACACACACACACACACACACACATATACACACACACACACACACACACACACACACACCTGTTCCCCAGTGTCATGGAAGAAGGCTTATTATTTGTTTACTTGCTGGCTACTTTCTGTTAGCTCATACTTTCGTTAGCTTTGGCTAAGGCTTATTAGCATTTCACTTTCACTTCTTTCAAGACACACACACACACATGCACACACACACACACACACACACACACACACACACTCACCGAGCTGGGGCTGGAATGCCGGCGCAGTTTGGGTGACTCCTTGCCGGCTGAGGAGCTCTTGGCATTGATGCAGGCATTGTTCTCCGAGTGCACACGTTTCACCTGGCTGGCCGGCTTCTCAAAGGGCTCGAAGCCGCTCTGTGTCCGCTGCACGCGCACCTTGCGGTCCTCAGGGATGGTGTCCAGGGGCTTGATCACCGAGTCCGGACCCTGGCAGCTGCGTGTGGACATCTTTGTGACACATATCTTTGACCAGAAGAGTGTATGTGTGTGTGTGTGTGTATGTGTGTGAAACAAAGGGAGAGAAAGAGAGAAAGAGGGAGAATTAAGAGGCCTGAGTAGGCAACAAATAACACCGTAGGAAAAACATCTAAAAATATACCCCAGCTGTTCGGTTCAAAAAGACTTGTCCTTGTTTCTCAGGCTTGATCTTCCCTCCTACTTCAATCCACCCATCTCCATCTCCATCGCTCTCCTGGGTTACTTATTTATTGGGCTGTGTGTGTGTGTGTGTGTGTGTGTGTGTGGCTAGTTCTCTGTGCTAGGGATAAGAGAGCCTTTATCTGAGCCTCTCTCTACATCAGTGATCCATCTGATTCCGCCAGCAGTCTGAAACTCTGCCACGGGAAAAGAGAAACCCAAGCTATCTTACTTCCTGTGTAAACTTTGGCTTCGTTTTGATCTCCCTCCTCTCCCCTCTCTCTCTCTCACACACACACACGCACAAACACACATACACAGAAAAAAATACACTTTAGCCCAGTTGCTCACACTGTCAAATGCCACATACTCACTCACAACACACACACACACACACACACACACAAAAAAAAAACAAAAAAAACATTAACCAAGAACAAATTAAAAACAGACTGCCTACCTCTGGTGACCACTCCACACTGATAAGCTCTGTCAGTACCCAGTACCCAGAATGCGTGTCATGTAAGCCACAGCCCCCTCCCATTAAATATTTACCCCCTGCCTTCCAGGAGCTGCTGGGGACACCCCCCTCCACCCCCGCCCCCGACTAAGACACCTGCTTAATTAGCACTATATATGGTGACCAGGTAGAGAGGCTGTCCTGGCAGCTAGCTTACAGGGTTACAGGCCAGGTTTCTGACAGCAAGGTGTGCTTATGCTGGTTTCCCGATTAAGCCCTTATCCCAGTTTAAAAAAGGGATATGTTAGGTGGAGTACTCCAAAAGAAACCAGAGTACAGTAGCATGTAAATACCTTATCCTGATTTCTGACAGTTGCAGAGTGCCACGTGTGAGATGAAATACTGATAAGCGCTAAGATAATCAAGTGGCACTCTTTAGAATCCTAGGTGAGAACACTGCAAAGAATGCTATAATCACTAACCTGAATATTAATATTTACCCTGTAAACAAGGATATTAATAACCCAATTCCTCTTTATTCATGACATTCTCAAATATGGGGAAACTGGGATAAGCCTCATATTCGGGATATTGAAGTGCATGTAGACAAAGTCAGTGAGAGTGTCTAAATATGAGGAACCAGGCCTCAGCTTTTACAGGCCGTCTATGACCTCGTCTACACTGGGCCAGTTCACCTATGCATGTTTATGTCGTTCCAGCTTTGTAAAGGCAGATTTTAACTAAACAACAGTAGTCAGCATATACAACAAGGTAAAGAAGATTTGTAATTTGATATTTATTGATAACATTAGCAGTAATGGGTAATTAGACAATTAAGAGTCATGTGATCGTTTCCAAATGCCTGCAGAATACCTTCATCCACATTAACTCGGGGATGCGTCATTCAAACAAATCTGAGCTCTAACATTTTCAAATCTTTCCACTTCAGAAGAAAGTAATCAACGCTGTATGACTGAATCTCCATTAGTGTGGGCATAGCCTAGAAGTGAAGCTTCTCATACAGCCATTAATTATTGACTTCTATGGATATGTAACTCAGAATTAGATTGATCCTGTCTCTCTAAAATCTCTCTCTCTCTTTCTGTCTTTCTCTTTATGTCTCTCTCTCTCCCTGCATGTAAGTCACAGGTGATGAGTGTCAGGAAGACATCCTAAGTGTACAATACAGTAATCAGCTACACTGTTCTGTCTACACACACACACACACACACACACACACACACACACACAGTCTAAGAACCCAAAAGCATAGATTGCATAGATTCTAACATGAAGTTAGCATATAGGAGACAAAAGAGCAGAACAAATTTCAGGCACAAAGTGCATGATTACCATTTCACATGCAATGTTGCAGCATCCTAAGATACTGCTCTGATCATCACACATTCATAGCGCTGCTAATTTCATAGCTACTGGAGAACTGCACCCAGAAAATGCCTTTTTAACATCATTATCAGTTCCCTTCGGTGAGAGGCTTGAACCAATTAGCAATGATTGAACTAAATGGATGCAGACCTAGAGTGAAAACCTACTTTAAGCACCATTATAGACAACCATGCCACATGCACTAACAGTCTCAACCTCACTGAATGGAGGAAAGGCTTTTGTATAAAAGCATCCAAATATGTTGCAGCCAAATACGTTAATGGCTGGCTTTCAATGCTGACCAAAACTTCCTCTGGAGAACTAAAATTATGTTAACTAGGTCAAAGCCCATTATTTTATATAAGGATTGTTCTTCCCAGAACACACTAGGCCTTGTATTTCCTGAAAATGAGACAAAACATGAAAGCAAATAATGTAACTGTACCGTTGTCCATCATTACAAGGATGTTCTTCAAATCAGCAACTGCAGGCCGACAGTCTATCATCCTCTCTTCAGCATTTGGCCTATCTACTGTTGTCTTCCAGGCTTTCTGCACTTGGAAAGTGCAGAAATGAGGCCAAAAAAATCACTAATACATTTCATTCTTAAACAAATATCATTTGGCCTCATTTAGTTTAAGCAATTAGGCCCATGCTAAGCTAAATGACCCAATCAGGGAGGAGACACTTGCAGTGCGGCGGTGCCACATGCCGTTATAAAAACAAAGATGCTCGTTGTTTCTTTTTGATGAGCAGCCTGCTGCGCTCAAACTCCAGACCGCCAAGCCCAAAAGAAGCCCCAGCTATAGCCGAGAGTGGCACAGATATCCCACACAGATGACGCCTACCGGATGTGCTTGGATCACTGACCCGGCTTGCTTTAGCATAAACTAATGCACACTGATGCATTCATGACACAGCCGACAGTCCAGCAACAAAATCAATAAATGTATTTACAGTGATTTTAATTACCTGTGCTTCATTGTGCTAGGGTGATCAACAAAAGGAATCTGCTGAATGCAGTGCTACTCATGTGGGCTTTATCTTGATAAAAAATATCATTTTAATTAAAATTACTTTATAATCAGTTATGTCATTTTATCATATTGTGGTGTGTTGTCAATGCGTAGCATACTGTAGCACAACGTATATATCTATCTATCTATCTATATATATATATATATATATATATATATATATATATATAGAGAGAGAGAGAGAGAGAGAGAGAGGGAATATATAGATCCTCCATCCACAGTAAGCACATCAAAGATAAAATGTTAAGGTGTGCAATATTTTGAGCTGAAATGTTAAAACTAGCACAAAATGAGACATCCAATCCCGACCCAAACACTTGAGCTTCTGTGCGTGTGTGTGCGTATGCATGTGTGTGTGTGTGTGTGTGTGTGTGTGTGTGTTGTCGGGTGTGCACGGCTGACTGCCCAATGACAGGAGCTTGAGTGAACTCAAAGAGCAGGACTCAGCACCTCTTGCTGGTGTGCTGTTCGTTTAGTCTCCCCTCTGCATGTTAAAAAGGTCAGAGCACATCTCGCCAAGTCCACCACACGTCAAAAAAAGGCATGGACAGACAAACAAAGGCAGCACGAGAAATAGAGAGAGAGAGAGTGAATGAATGAATGAGAAAGAAGGGAGAGAGAAAATGTCACCTGCTTCAGAAAACACTTTTCTCTCGTCATCAGCCCACTGTCATCTCCTCTGGAGAGAGCACTGTGGATGGAACAGGATGGAGCTGTGGGTGGAGCACCCATCATGCCCCATCCACAGCAGTGCACTGTTTTACTATTACATCTGCTGGGCCCTCTCCAGAGCAGTGCATTATGGGACCATTAGTATGTATCTAATTGTAGTGGGTACAATAGATGTCTATGTATTTATTCCATATTGTTCTATTGTTTTTGTTTAATTCCCTGCTCACAGACTACAGATGTAAAATTAGCAGTATAGCTAACTCTGGTCTAGACTTACATGGTTCCTGTTAATGAAACAAAACTAAACAAATCTAATAAAACATTATGTCCCCTCTCTAGCAGCCACACCCCCTGACCAAAGTCATCCAAAGCACAGCTTTCAGCTGGTGCCCAGGAGGCCAACCTATACTGGCACTTAACCACAACACAAACAAACACATAAAACCACAGAATATGGTGGTACTGAGGTAATGGTACTTCGTGGTAATGAGGAAAAAGGTTGATGTTGAGGGAAAGTAAGCAATCCTGAGTCATTACTTTGCATTACTTTAAGTTATTTTGTATAGCTTTTACAAATCATTCAGAAATAGGCCTACATACTCTCCCTCACACACACTCTCTCTCTCACAGACACACACAAACACACACACATACATAGCCTCCACCTGTCAAGATCTCAGGGGTATTACTGAGACAGCCGCAGGTATTGCCTGAAGCTAATGTCAGCCTTCGTCTGGGGAGGCATTGTAGAGGAAAAACCTTGATGGACCTCATTATTGCAGTCAGGACTGCTGACAGACAGACGCCGTTTCCCCGAAAAGCCGGACAGGGATGACCTTTTACATCAGACTGATGTGCCTCACACAAACCCTAACAGTCATGTCCCATCGGACGCAGGGAAAGGTAGCGCAACACTTTTAGCCGTTATCTTTCAATTACTTCTCCAGATTAACACCGACTTCAATAAGGCAGTTGGTTCACACTTGACATTTACACTGACTTCAATTAGTCCCACTATTTACACCGGGGACTTGTGTATGACATTGACTTGTGTTTTACCACAGATGGCCGGGCCGGTCATTGAAAGGCAACGGTCATTAGCTGGAAATGGCAGAAGACTTACCTTTGGCATGTCAACAACACCAACTACATGGCTGCACATGAGCACTGGCTGCATCCCAATGTTCCAACTAAGACCAAGCCCTGAAAGACTCAAAGACTGACCTGCCATGAAGTGACTTCATAACTGTCTCTCGCTGAATCTAAATGTTCCTTACCTTGATCCACTAGCAAGATATGCAAACTCCGCTTTGCAGTACCCTTATTTATTTATATGGGATGCGTCTAAGCGTTAATTCCACATCCGCAAAGCATTCTGGGTACGAGGCGCGACTCGTTTATTAAAGTTTATAAAGTTTAGCAATGCCAAACTTTATGCAAATGAATGCATCCAACGCGCAGCACGACGCATTTATTAAAGTTTATAAAGTTTAGCAATGCCAAACTTTATGCAAATGAATGCATCCAACGCGCAGCGTTTATTCAATGATCAACATAGCGGAGGGCTATCATGATTCAACCACTCAACAGCAACGGTATAGCAATGCACAGGGGTGGAGGAGTTTTCCTTTTGAGCAAATTTGATAAAAACAAAAGTTTTATGCAAAACACGACAACCCGACCAGAATTTCATATAGTTGGACACATAGCAGGTTGTCACCGTCACACAGAGCGGTACAGAACACACTAGTGGCAACATCAATCATTTCATCAATCATTTCACAGTCTAGACAAGAAGACTTCAAATTAAATTGCAGCAAATAGGGAACTCGACACGGCATCACTCATGCTTCTAAATGCAGTGAATGCTATTTCATTGTATGTGGAAAGGGCAATAAAACACATTGTGTGTGTGGGCTACATATAGTGCTGTTTAGCCTGTTTTATCCATAAAATGCAGCTAACCTAGCTCACCTGAAATCATGCCACTGCAAGCTTACTGACCAGTAGCTTTTCATGACACAAGCAGCCTAACTTAGGCCAAGGAAGAGACGCACCCAATCAGAGCTGAATGACATGTGGGAGCAAGACTTTAGGGGTCTTTACAGGAGCACACATGAACCCACCATTGTGTCCAAAAACTTTTTTTTTTTTAAATATATATCTATCAACCTACCAACCCAATGTTTTTCTGATACAGCAAACAAACATATTTCTAAGGATGGCCTGAATAGATGAAAAAAAGAAAGGCAGTCAATGAATGATTGCCCCAGAGGTGAGCAGGTGTGTTATAACACCTCAAGCGAAGCCTAATGCCAAAGCACTCTTTCTTCAAGCTCCAATCTCATCCCTTAGATGAGAGAGCTCTGTTTCCATTTGCCTTCCCTCTCTCTCTCTCTCTCTCTCTCTCTCTCTCTCACACACACACACACACACACACACACACACACAGAGAACATTAGCGAAGACTAATGCTCCAACACAGCTGCAGAAAGGAAAACTCATACAAGTTGGTTTCCTTATTTGTTTGTAGCTGTGCAGTGGCTTTCAAGAGCTGTCCTCCTTCAGTGAACTGGCTACAGATGGAACAGATCCAGATAGGTGCTCAACACCTCTTCAGTCAATTAAACACCAAGCTACACTCTCAGGGTCCTGTTTAATGGCTAAGGCTTTTAGAGTCCTTTTGCTAGAGAGATATCATAAGACATAACTGAGAGAAAACATACACATATATACATACACATATATTTCATGCTTGGCATCTAAAGGCAACTAAGTGTGAGAGTGAGATGCAGAATTTCTATTTGAGCTATCCACACCACCCAGAACACACACACACACACACACACACACACACACGCACGCACGCACGCACGCACGCACGCACGCACGCACATACCAGGCCTATGGCCCCAAGCAATTGTTTTTATTTCTTTACAAATTGATAAAGTTCAGCCACAACTGCTATACTGGATCATTTGACTTATGTGGAAAGACTGGAGTATATATGTTTGCCCAGTCTCAGACAGGGATAGGGCCATAGGCCAGTCCAGTGTAGGTGATGATGGCATAGGCTACAAAATCCTACCATACACTGGTTAAAACGCTGCTAAAATATTGAGTGTCATGGAAGCTCATGACAGCTACACTGAACCCTGACGTTACATTAGTGTGTATTTGTGTGTGTGTTTGTGTGTGTGTGTGTGTGTGTGTGTGTGTCAAAACACTTCTACAGTGAGAACTGCTAATGAAGGCTTTGCACTGAAAATTTTTCATTGAAAAGATTTGGAATGTGCTATGAGACAGACCCACGCACTCAAGAGCCTTATTAGAGGTAATGTGAGGGCTAAAATATATGCAGTTATGGGTGGAAAAGTAGAACTCTCCTCAGATCTGGGAGCCTAATAATTACAGCAGCGAGACAAAAAAGAGATAATTACACTCATGACCAAGGTGAGGTGCAACCAAGAAATCTGGCAAGGGGACGCCAGCCCCCAGCTCACACCATGTTTCTATTTAAATCCAAAGTGAATTCAAAAGGCTGTGTTGCCACACTGCTGAACAGTTTCTACTCAATTGGTAGGCCTAATTGGAGTGAGGCTGAGCCTCTCAATTGGACTCTATCTGTAAATCAGAATATGACTGTGATACTATTAGGCAGCAGGAAGTGGTGTTAGAGGAGTCACTTATGAGAAGGGATGAAATCACAAGTCTCTGTTATTCCTGCTTCCTAAAAGTCATGGTTGACTTCTGCTAACGCAGCTGCTCAGGGTACATCATCCAAATATAACAAAAAAACATCAGCTATGAGAGTAAATGTAATTTCGAAACACAGCTGAGCATAGGAGGCTTCAGCAGAGACAGTCATTGAAACCCAACAAGGACTACGAGAAAGACAGTGGAGAAGAATACACCCCCCCCCCCCCACACACACACACACACACACACCACACCTCCAAATTCTCTTGCTTTTTTGTGTGCTGATGGTGGCACTCTCTCAAGCACTCAAGTCCAAGGTCACGGCAGTGACCCAGCGACAAGTGCACCGGCAGGAGCAGTCATCCAGAGGTCAACGCTGCCACCAACCTCCTCCGTCCCTCCCCACTCCACTCACTCTCCAATCGATACACTGCCGGTAAGAGACGGTTTGGCTTGGCTTGCCATCCACTCCACGCATGCATACATTTAATTAAGTGTTGGCCCTTTTTCCTGTGGGAAGTAAACCTGTGTCCTTGACATCAACACTACCTTTGTGCCTTGCTAGACTCTCAAAGCCTCCTGGGCTCTTCCACTGCACTCCGATGTCATTGATCTAAAGTCTCCGTCTAAGCACTTCCACTCCAAACAGAGCTCAGCAGAACAAGGGAATGCATATATATTCAGCTTCTGGCCACTGCTGCAGTACTCCAAAGAATGTCTCAGGACAAAGGGAGAAAAGAGGAGTGTGTGGGGGGGGGGGGCAGTGATTATGATTGGCACAGATTTCACAAGGAGAAAAAGAAGAGAAAAAAAGAAGTGGTCAGGATGTATTAATGACTAAATTGGCAGCTGTCCCTGCTGCTGGCCAGCCTGAAGTGCCACAGGGGATTAGGACATGGTGAAGAGGGAGAGAGAGAGAGAGGGAGAGAGAGAGAGAGCTCCCAGCAAAGGGCAATGTTTCAGCAGGACGGACTCTTTTTTTTGTTATGTCTATATAAGTGCCTCCCAAGCTGGAACTTCAGAGGGAAAGTCCATCAGTTGGTTAGAGGACATTTACTTTGATCTGAAATATAAAGAGGTTGAGAGCAGGTTGACACAGGACCTGTGTGTGTGTGTGTGTGGTGTGTGTGTGTGTGTGTGTGTGTGTGTGTGTGTGTGTGTGTGTGTGTGTGTATGCGTGCGCTCTAATTTGTGTATGGGTGGTTGCAATGCATCAGGCTGAGCAGATTGCTAAAAAGTGAAACAAAGTTTGCCACCTGTCCTATTCACCTGTCCTATGTCCATTCAGGTTGTCATCCCTGCGAAGCACTCACACAGCTAAACAGCGTCTAGTGCTAAAATGAATCTCTGCACTGCAATAGGTGATCTGCCAGACTGGCGTTTCCCACAAAATGGCAGATGTTAGCACTGAACCATCGTAGTACAACGGAGGTTCCAATTACATGCAGCCTGAGTCTGACTGTTTCTCAAGAATTGCCAACCACCATGGTATGCTGGAAGCTTGAACAATGTTATTGTCCACCACTGTCGTCCAAACGGCAAAGTTTCCAGATGTTTTGGAAGCATTTTGAGAGTATTCTGACACATTTGCTGTGGAAAGCAGGGCGATATCATGGGCAACATTACAAAAGTTATGCTTAATCGTCCAAACTATATTCTTTGGAAACAATTTCAACTTTGGAACTTTGGAAACATCAGTGTTGCATTGTTCAAACCAACGAAGTTGCTAAGTAAGTAAGTAAGTAAGTAATGGCTGTTGAGAAACATAATTTTGAGCAACACACTGGCCTTAGCCAATGACAATTAGTTGGACGTCAATGGGAGTCCTTTAAGAAACCAATGGAAACCAGACATACTGTATATCAGCATCTGAGTACATCTGAGAGTGGGACGATTCATGACATTCTAGCCACCTCTCCTCTTTTATCTGGAGTCTGTGTTTTTGTTATTATTGTTGTTGTTGTTGGCTGCAGAAACTAAGCAGAGGAACACACAACCACCATGAGCGTCACCACTGTGATACTGTATTTGCATAATGCCATGAATGGGAAGAGGATGTTGGCACAATTAAGAACTTGTGTATCCATGACGATTAAGGACTGTTTACCCGCTCCAGTCCAAATTATGCACATATCCATCAAGTGCAGTCACAACAGGGGCTAATACAGTATCTTCAAACTGAGAGAAGCACAAGAGACTCTTTAGACCACACACACACACACACACACACACACACACACACACATACACAGCATGAAAAAAGCTACCAATTCCTTGAGCCACATAAATGTAAAGGTACAGTCTTCCTGCCAGTAGTGTGTCTGGCGTAGGAGATCTGGGATGTTCATGTATATAAAGTCTTCTGTAAAGTTTTACTGATGCCCTCATCCACAATGCAAGGTCTCAAGGTAGCAAGCCAGACTACCAATAATCCATCATGCAGCAGGATGAGTTAAGGAAGGGAACCACAGTGTGACTGAGATGACTGAGATGACTACAACTGTCGCTGTAAACTAGCACTGAGGCTGTGCATAGATAGCAGTGTATGGTTCTGCTCTGGTCTACTCATGCCCTAGTTCCTCCTGGCAGCCAGGGAGGGAAAACAATCGCTGACTGCGTTTCCATAATTCGGTGGAAAATATGTCATTCCAACTGAGTTGTTCGGGGAAGCCTTTTCTCGATGTATAATTACACTGACATTAATAAACCCTGTCATCTATGGCCCAACAGCAAATGGCAGTCCATGGTACCCCTTAAATTATACAGTGATGCTCTCTCTTTTTTGTCTTCCTTTCTCTCCCTCTCTTTCCCCAGTCCAGGGCCAGCTGAAAGGCGTGTGTCTGTGAGTAATCTCATCTGATTCAGGGGCCCCTCTCCCTCACAGCCTTCTTTCCCTTCCCCTCTCCCCGCTCTCTCTCAGCCTCCCCTGGTCCCTCTGACTGCCAACGCGTGTCCAGATGCCATCTCTCAGTTGTCCCGGGTGTCATCTTAACCCCCCGTAAGCTCCTCGCTTTAAGTCACACACACACACACGCACACACAGGCAGATGGACACACACACACACACACACACACACACTGACACAAATGCGCAGACATAACGTGCAAACAGGTCCAGCCCTGGGCAGCATTGCACGGACATCCACCCTGGAGGCTGATGACGTCACGTGCAGTTGGAAGGAGTGTACACAAAGATGGAGACAGAAAAGAGGCAGAGGAAATGGAGAGAGGGAGATAGAGATAGTGAGAGAGATAGAGAGAGAGAAAGAAAGAGAGACAAAGAGTGAGAAGAACTAGAGAAAGGGAGTGAACACGGAAGAGTCTCGGCGGAGCTCCGTGAGGCGTTAACTCACAGATGGGAGAGTGGCCTGCTTCCTTCCACAGCCCCCCTCCCCTTCCTCTCTCTATCTCTCTGTCTCTCTCTCTCTCTCCCTCCATCTCTGCTCCCCTGGAGCTGAGGGAGCTGGCGACAAGCAGTCCTTGAGGGCAGGAAGCTGTGCGTATGTCACCCCATCTATCCATCTACCCCTATAGCTATCCATCCATCCATCCATCCCTATATCCCTCTATCCATCTGTTCATCCTTTGCACCCTCATCACAGGGAAAGGAAAAAGAACAGGGGGAGAGAGGGAGGGAATGAAATGTAGGGAAAAATATGGCAGGGACTGGCTGTTTAAACAGTAGCGAAAACAGGCAGAGTCACCTTCCACAACACACACACAAACACATACACAGAGGATGTCTGCAGTTTCCACTTTGCAGAAAGAGTGTCAACACACCCCTTTCTCTTTCTCTCTCTCTCTCACACACACACACACACACTCACGTGCATGCACACTCGTATGCTGCTCTATTACATCCTCCCCTTCCTGATAGTGTCTCAGGTGGGTTGGCCTTCAGAGACACACACACACACCTTGATGTTGAGCACAAATACACACATGCATACACACCCATACACATACATACATACAAACACACACACACACACACACACACACACACACACACAGCACTGTGTCACTGTGTCAGTACACATGCACATCCTATACCATGATCCTTTCACAGCAAGCACACTCACCACCAGCTGTGCAATGTTTGTGCGTGTGTGTATGTGTGTGTGTTTGTGACACTTGTGTGTGACTGTGAATGTGTGTCAAGAGACAGCTGTTTCTACCAATCTACCGTGCTTTGCACGCTGTCTTCCCGGAAAAGACAGGGAGAATCTGTGTCTGTGTGTGTATGTTTGTGCCTGCATGCATACGTGTGTGTGTCAGAGAGAGGGATGGGTAGGGAGGAGAGAAAAGGAAAATCAAAGCTAACCTCAGCGCTCTCTTACCTTAATGCCGTCACCGTTAGCAGGAAGCAGCGCTACGCTCACGCCTCACGAGTGCAGGCGAAAACCCATTCAGACCAATCGCTCTCACAGCACGCAAAAAGACACAGCTCAAGACACAACTCAAAACATAGCCCCCTCTCTCTCATGCTCTCTCTCTCTCTCTCTCTCTCTCTCTCTCTCTCTCTTTCACTCAATCCCTCCCTGTCTCACTCTTGCACACTCGCTCGATCGGTCGCTGCCCTGTTAGGGAGGGAATGGAAAGACCGTACTACCATGAAGGGAGAGAGAGGATCGGGATGGAAGGGGGGGGGGGGTGTTTGGTGGGGTGGAGGAGCCATTCGGAGTGATGCGTCACACTTCCGTCAGAGGAGAGGGTTGCATGTGGCACGACTGCGTCCTGCAGACAGAGCAAGGGGAACTGGAGGCGGGTGGGGGGATGAGTGTGTGTGTGGAGCTTGGTAACGTGCCCGTAGATCCTCTGGGTATGCAGGGCTGAATGGAGAACATGGGCATCTCCCCCCTCTCTGCTTGCAGAGATGGTACAGACCAGCTGGAGTTTGAGGAAGCAAATACAGACAGCAGCAGCGGTTTCTGCAGCAGCGGGAAGAGTAGCAGCAGCAACACTGACAGCATCTGTGTTAAGCTGTGTGTGTTAGCTATGACAAGACACAAGACATAGCTCACACTATTAAGCACTCTCTGTGCTACTCCTTTTTCCATCTCTCTCTCCATTACATCTTTCTCACTCACTCTCTGTACCCCTCTCTCTCTCTCTCTCTCTCTCTCTCTCTGTACCCCTCTCTCTCTCTCTCTCTCTCTCTCTCTCTCTCTCTCTGAAAAGAGGTATTGATTTGCTGTGCACAGCCCTGGCTGGGCTGAAATATGAAACCTTGGCCTGCTGTGTGCCCATTAATCCTGCTTTGACTGAGTGGCATCAACAACAATAACCGAGGAGCAGCCAGGCACTCCTTAAGTGGAGGGAGCTCAGCCTTGTCTAACTAGCCATAGTCACTCCCACACACAAAAGCACAGACCAGCCCCCAGCTTTGCATAACTCTCCACAGTCACTTAGGGGAGTACACACAGACACACACACAAACACACACTCTTCATAACTCTCCACAGTTACTTATGCACAGACACACACTCACACACACACACACACACACACACACACACACAGCACAATACCATCCGTCATAACTCTCCACAGTCACTTACAAACACACACACACACACACACACATACACACACACACATGCACAAAGCACAGAGATCTTCACCCTTCAAAATTCTCCAGTCACTCCAACACAACATCCAGCCCTCAGGTACAGTTAGGCTGAATATCCAGAGATATGGCCAGAGCATGCAAGCATGTAACCCCCAAGCTTAGCCTTCCCTGAGTCAATAACATCAACACAGCATGGAGCCCAATCAGTCACCCAAGGCCAGGCATCTCTAACATTCGCACAGCATGCTGCCCTCAGCCCTGCTTAAGTGCTCTATTCACACACACACACACACACACACACACACACACACACACACACACACACACACACACACACACACACACACAAAGCACAGAGACACCCTCTCAGACACCTAAGCTTAGTCTATACAAGTACATAGCCCAATCCAATGTCTCGTTGACATCCACACAACATGGCATCTTGACCCCTGCCTAACTATTCCCAAATACACACACACACACACACACACACACACACACACACACACACAAAACCCTATCAAAGACTCAAGCCCAGTCCTCCCAAACATTCCCTGTTAGACATCCATGCTCAGCCCTCCCTAAGTCCCATAACATTCATTCAGTCTCATCACATCCACCAAAGCTGTGCCCTCACTAACATCCTCACAGCGCACAGCATCACTTCACCTGAATTACAAATGGGCCTTACAGCAATAAAGTTAAACTGAGGTGCTGCTGAAAACAGACGTCGTTTCTTTGGGCTAAGTGTGACACAGTGTCCAACAATCCACACTATGTAGTATGGAAGTATTCTTCGGTTGGAGCCAAAATGAGTGGCGTATGAAGCGAGTTATCTCTCTTGGACATGGATTGAATGTGCCCTTGAGTTGTTAACAATGGGCCTCCTCACCCTGATAACTGGGCTTATCTCCACAGCTGTAGCCAGGGGTGGTATGTGAGTGTGAGTGTGTGTGTGTGTGTGTGTGTACGTGCAGAATTCTAGGGGATTCAGGAGCATGAACTGATTTCTTTTAATACCAATAACTGTATCTCCCACTACAGTAAATAACAAATGACCTTGACTGGTGAGTGCGTGGGTTGCCATGGAAAAAAAAAGACTAAATCTTGTGCTGTGTGGCAAGAGGGAGCAGCTTTAACACACTGTTGATGTGATGCTTAACTCCAACAAAGCCACTTCTGTCTTCACAACCTCCAGTGGGTCAAAGGCTGAGAGAGGAGTTAAAAAGTGCTGTCGCTAGGAAGAACGAGAGAATGTGTGACACCATAGACCTAATAGCGAACCGGTAGCTTCCACTAAGTAAATGGTACTGCGGGAAATTAAACAGGAAGTGAGCTTATGATGCCATTCAGTTAACGTAAGATAATTGTACACAATTCAGTCGATGCTGTATCAATTTCTCTAGTTCTTCTTCCAATAGAAAGCACTCGGTGTGATTGAACAACAGAGCTATGACTGGAAGTACTCCAGACTATTTCTTTAAGAGTCTTGGTAACGGGGAAACTGCCCACACTTTTGCCCACACTATTTCAGAATATTGGTAGGTATAAATACATTTTATTGTAATGCATGTCATTGCATATATTGAATTCTATTTCACATAATTTAATTTTATAATTAATTTTAATTTTTTTAATGTTTTATTTTAATTATAATGTATACACATGCATATATAAAATGGTACTATAAAATATAAACCACGTTTCTCTATATGTAATAGTAATAGAACCTAATAGGTTGTCTGGACAAGTAATAGATGCTATTATGAGCAGACAGGCTATTCAGGGCTCATAAATATAACTTCATCAAATCTGAATAGCTAATAGTGATCAAAGAGCAGTGTCTGATGCTCCAGTGAGCGATTTGAGGCCCATCTGGCGGAGCACAAATGAGGCAGAGCGAAACGAGATGCCGGGCACATGGACCATCGGTGGGTTTTAGAGGGTCGGAGGCTAACCCAATTTCCACCGACGATTTGTAACAGAACTCCGTCGTGAGTCTGCAAAGCCTTTAATCCCAATATTTGGTGCCACACACTTGAGGACCACAAACCATCCTCTCCCCCAATATCCCTCACACACACACACTCACTCACACACACTCACTCACTCACTCACTCACACACATACCGCCACAACTACCAGACAACAACTTTGCCAAACAATTTTCCTTTTGTCTGTATCTCATAAAAAAAAACATGCAACAATTCAAAGAGTGCTTTGGTATCCTCTTCAAATTCACTCTGACATCACGTTTAGGTGTTAAACACGTTTGTAATATGTGCGGATTTGGTGTGACAGTGTTCCCACTGCAATACCCCAGATTTAAGGAAAGCTTACACAATAAGGCATTACCAATAACAGGCCAGTTAGTATGTCTGTACGCTTCTATCTGCACAAGCTGTTGGTGTGTGTTGGTTTGAGACCACAACTTCATCATGCATAATCTTTAAAACGTAATTAAATTAAAATTCAATACAAGTATACTGACATCAGTGTTGTTAATGAAGTTAGAAAAACAAAAACATGACCTCACACTTATAAGCATATGCTTCTCGTCCCACGACTAAATGTTAAACTAGGCTTGTGTGAACGGTGGACGTGGAGCTGAAATGGGACGAAAGACTGACAAGAGAGAATGAGAACGAGACTGCAATGGAGACAGTGAGACTGCATATGGAGTGATAGAGAAGGACACTGAGAAAGAGACAGAAAGAGAAAGAAAGAGAGAGATGGATAGCCGCCAACCATCTGTCACTCTTTCTCTCAAACCCTGCACTACGTCAGTGTGTGTGTGTGTGTGTGTGTGTGTCTTTAGGCAGTGTTCCTGTGATAGCGGGCTCACCTCAGCCTGCACACATGCACACACACACACACACACACACACACACACTGGTAGAGAATATCCTGTCAAGATGACACTGTCCTGTCAAATCACATGTTGCATCCAGTCATGCAGTAACACATGAACAGTCACTTGCATGTATACTAAATGAAAACACACACACACACACACACACACACACACGCATAGAGTCTCTCCCTTTCTCTCTCTCTCTCATACAGACGCACACGTACACATACACATACACACACACAGTAGGCTATAGAGAAGACTATATACTTACACAAAAACAAACACACACACACACAATCACAGTAGGCTATAGAGAAAATAGCTCTGAGCAAAGGCGCTAGTCCGTGGGTGGAGAATCCTGAAAAGGAACAGGATCATGCATAATTCAGGCCAGCACATCCGACACCCTCCCAGGCGGGAGGCCGGATACAGAGACGACACACGCCGACCCCTAAAGTAAGTGTGTGTGTGTGTGTGTGTGTGTGTGTGTGGAGTGGGTGGAGTAAGGGCTGGGGGCTGGGTAGAGTGTAAGGCTTGGCAATGCCCACATATGGTGGCGCAGGACACAGAGGTGGGGTGGGAGTGAGAGTGGGGCTGGGTGGGGAGTAGGGAGAAGAAGTGGTTGGAGGGTTGATGGGGAGAGATTAAAGAAGCCAGGGAGAAAGGGTCTGTGCCCTCTACCACCAACCATCAGGCTCCACCTGAACCAACACACTCAGAGCCCCCAGGGCAAACTCCCACTCTCCTCTCTCTCACTCCCTCACTCACATTCTCTCTGCCTCCCTCTCTACCTTCCTTTCTATCTCTGTATCTGTCTATTCTACTCTTTTTCCTCTCCATATCTCCCTGTTTCCTACTGGGAAAAGTAGCACCACCCCCCTTCAAATGGAGAGATGCCCAAACCTCTATGACTATGATTATGTCCCATGACCTCCTCTATCTACACCTCATCTGACACAGAATCCCCCTGCCTCTCCATCTCTGTCTCACTCTATCCTACTCTCTCTCTCTCTCTCTCTCTCTCTCTCTGTTCCTGTCTCTCACTCTCTTTATCTGGGCTAGCTGATGGTAATGTGGTTATTTGCATGCTTTGCTGCGTCTTCTGTCTTATTTCCTAGGGGAGCTGAAGGGTTGGAGGAAGAGGCAGAAAAAAGCAGAAATAAAAGGGAGAAAGAAATTTGCAGGAAAAAGAGAGAGCGAGACACACACACACATAAACACATACACATACACACACGCACACGGAGAGTGGAGAGTGAGACCAGCTTCATCTTCTCAGGTTACCTGAGCACAAGACCAGGGTTTGGGGTCACAGTTCATTCCCCCTAATGCTCTGCCGCAGCTATCTCATCTTTTTCTTGGCATCAGTGTTTCAGCACACACACAAACACACACACACACACACACACACACACACATACACACACACACATACACACCATCACTGTGCACCCAACCCACCCAACCCAGATCGCACTCCAACTGGACAGCTGTCCACAACATTCTTTCCACCCGTCGGCCCATAATCAAAGTGTGAAAGTGGAGCCTTTTTTTTTTTTTTAAAGCACCGAGCTGACCCGATAAGTAATGACGGAAGGTGCTAGAATGGTGCAGATAGCAAGAGAGGTGTGAGGTAACATTAGCTCACTTTAATTTCCTGAAGGTTCCTTGGCGACACATTACTAATAAGAAGGAACCAAAGAGTCACACATGCTGTTCTAGCTGCTGGCTCTCCGCTGGATGCTTATGTCTGCCTTGACCATGAAGTCATTTCAAAATTGCAATGACGAGGGAGCCAACAAAATGAATCTCATCTAATAAGAAAATGGGGGCCATTTTATCGATGGAACCTTCTGGGAACATTTTTTTTGTCCTCATAAAAAGCAGCTGTCTCTGACCAATGTGCTAGTCCTCTCGGTTTCCAAGGACAGCATCGTGTCGATGTTTTGGTGCATTACCCAATCATCCATCATTACCTCGCCGGAGGAGAGTGCTCCGGACTGTCGCCCCACTTCTACGAACGAAAATGAACTACGGAGTCACTCGCTTCTGTACGACAATACCGCACTCGAGTGACAAGTCAATTCTTTTACCTCTGATGTACAATACTGCACCTGCAAAAAAAATCTAAATAAATGACTATTCTGAATTACGGGCTTTTGTGTAGCTGAGCCATTCATTTGCAAATAACTTCGATTGACACCTTAATAACGTTCTTCTCCTAGATGAGGACTCTCACTATGGCTGTTCACAGCCTCACGCAGATGAATCATTTATTTTACCAATTTAACTCTGACATTCATTTCAATACAGCCGGGTATCTGAAAGAGCTGGCTTGCAGACCCATTGCAGCACACGACCCAACAGTCTGCACAGTGTGTGTTTTGGACTGTTTTGGTTTTTGCAGGTTGGTCAAAGCTTCTCACATGAGAGCCTCTGTCACTGGAGGTTGGAGGGATCAATCAAAACAGTGTCAGTACTGAGTCTCCCACTTCTGATGCTGGCAGCAAACATGCCTGTACTGTATGAGTGAGGGACATGCTCCACTGACACAGATAATGACAGGTACAAGATATAACTCTCTTAGTCACACACACACACACACACTTGCATCCAGCCATGCAGTAACACGTGAAAAGTCACTTGCATGTATACTACATGAAAACACACACAGACACACACATGCATATAGCCCCCCTCTTTCTCTCTCTCTCTCTCTCTCTCTCTCTCTCTCTCTCTCTCTCTCACAGACACAAACACAAACACACACACACACACACACACACACACACACATTAATTACAGGACATTGACTTCTGGCAAACTCTGGGCACACATCAAACAGGTTGAGCTTGCCTTAGGTGGCCATTAAAATGAATGGCACGCAGCCTTTGAGTGAGCAAGCCCATTTCCTCTGGCCGCTGAGAGGTCTGAAATACTCAACCTATTAAAACTTTGGAGTACATGAAAGCACATTGGAAAATCACTGGCATGGGGAGCTTGTATCTCTGCCCTGAAAATGATGTACTTGCAATTATTCACTTAATGGCCATTAGTTAGTCAGGATTTGTGTGTGTGTGTGTGTGTGTGTGTGTGTGGGTGGGGGTTGTGCATCTGTGTGAAACACACAGGGTGTTTAGTCTAAGGGCATAATAACTAATAACACAGGAGGTTCATATCCCAACATCATAACATCAACCACTGCCACAAGATGAACACACATAGCTAGCTCTCATAGCTGGCGTATGAGAGAGAGGGAGAGAGAGAGATGGGGTGTCATCTATATTTGTTGGGCAATCACCACATTTATTTGTTTTTAACCTGTAATCAGTTTATAATAATTATAATCAATTTACAATCATCCATGTGTGCAGGATTAAGCAGAACCTCATTATATTTTGTGCTAGAGAGTCTGTATGAGAGATGTTAGTGCAAATGGCTGTCTCTCTCACATGCACACACAGACACAGACACACACACACACTGTTCCCTGTTTTGATGTTTAATTACAAGCACCTTTCTCTGTTTGCATCCACCGTCTCCTCAGTTTTTCTGTAATGTCTTATCCTTCTCACTAATCCTCTAAAGTTTTGGCAACAGTCTCAGATTCTCTCTCTCCCTCTCTCTCTCCCTGTCTGTGTCTCTGGTTTGAGGCCTGTGGCTGACAGTAGTCTGGCGAAGCTCAAGAAGTGTGTGCTTCTGTCCTCCCTTTCCATCATGTAGCCATTGTCATGCTGCACTGCATCCCTGTCTCCTCTACCCTGGGCCTCACAAAATCAATAAGAATACACACACACAATCTCTCTCACACACACAGGCATGGACACACACACTCCTGCGTGCACACACACAATCATAGATAATCACAAACAATCAGGATGCTTCTGGATACCCTAAGAGCACTGCAGCACAATTAATTTGGGATTAATTATAAAACAATTCCTCCTGCCTGTGGGTACATGCTTTTCACACAAAGTTTTGTTTCAGTGCCCCCCCTCTCTTTCACACACACACACACACACACACACACACACACACACACACACACACAGATAGACACACACATAAGCATATGAGTTTATATAGCATATGAATAACTCAGCAGGCTTTTTACACCAGCTTGCTAATGCAAATCATCTATACGCCACTAACCTTCATCTTACACTGCTAGCCAAGAAAAAAAAATCCTACAGTCAGCACTGATCTTTTTCAAAACACCACCCAACCCCCCCACCCCTCCGCATCCACTTCCCTAGATCTTCCCAAAACACAGAGGTTAAAGGAAAGGAGATTAGTAATAACTCCGGTAGATATTGCAAGCCATAAAAATGCAACATGCTAATGCCCCACTATAGCATATACCACAAACAAACAATAATCCCTCCAAACCCCTGACCTTGGGCAGCTTTGACTCTGCAAATAAGGGAATGGCTTAGGGAATCACATCAACAAAGGGGGGGATGTAAGGAATTCACGAAACGGAGCGATTCCTAGCAGAGTGTGTTTAAGACTTCTAAAACTGGTTTGTTCAACCCAGGGCAGAAAAAAAACTGCTCATAAGCATGGCACAGCTTTGTAATATTGAGGGCCTGAGTACCTACATCAATATATTGCATGTTCTGAGCAGCAGAAGGTTCTAGATTAAAGATGTCCAAAACCCTCACACTTTGCAAGAATGCCACAGACTTGGGTCATGGTCAAAGTCATGGTTGGCCAGTAGATGGCAATGGCCTGCTGACAGGCAGGAGTGAGCCGAGACCAAGCCAAGAGCACCACCAGAGAGTGTGAACCCTTCTAGAAAAATCCGAGCGAGGGAGGAAAAGATGAGAAACTATGCTGTGACAAGCAGGAGGATCAAAGGTATTAGCTTATCCCAGATTTAAATGCTGATGGTGCTAAGAACTCAGTCCAGGCAGTCTGACTCGCTTTAAACTCACTTTCCTACTTTATCACTGCCTGTGACTTTAAACTTACTTTTAAACTTGCTCACAAGGTTGGACAACCTGAAGACTTCCTGTCCAGTATAGGTCCTACATACAGCATGTACAAATGAAAGAACGCTTCTTCATAGCTGAGGCCTTTGCATAGTTTGTACAGTGATGAAACCTCTGCAGAGGACACTGCTAAGCCAAAGTCCAGGTTCCACCCAGGAATGCAGATCCCAGCAGGCCCCTTTCCTAAAATGGGGAGTCGGGATTGGCCTGCTGAGACAGAGGGTGGGGTCTCTTCACTAGCAGGACAGGAAATGAGATCATCATAAGGTCTCTAAATGAGGTCATCTCTCGGAGGGTCCCTCCCTGGGTCCTAAATCTCATTACCCCTTCGGATGACACCATGGGATGACAACAACAACATGTCTGAGAAGCACTGTGAAAGTGAAGAGACACACACAGTACAAACACACACACACACAGTACACACTCTGGCACAGCTCCTGCAGCTTGTTCCACCACTGTGGTGCCAGTGCTGGTGTTGTGCCGGTGCCCAATCTAGAACTGGTACTGCATGTTTCGACCAAACAATCACAAAAGCTGGCACCAGCACAGCTCCCTGAAATTGCTGGTCCTGAAGTTGGAACCACACATCACAGTGCTGTGTCGTTGGCAAAAACTGACGCAATACACAAGTTGTGTGCATTTGATTTGTGGCTGTCACATCCTCTGCTGCAAGTTAACAATGTTAGTTAGTTAGTTAGTTACTAGTTAGTTTTGTTTATTAAATTGCAAATATGAATCGACATGTAGCCCATTCGTATCTTCTAGGTACGACTTCTACCTGCGCTAGCCAATGCTACCATAAGTCCCTCAGCTAGCTTCACGCTGACATGAATACACAAAAGCATTTTATGAAATGGTATAATTTTGAAATGGTTCATTACCTCCGCCAAGGTGGTTATGTTTTCAGCGCCGTTTGTCTTGTCTGTCTAAGCAAGATCATTCGAAAAGTACTGCACGGATTGTGCAGCACTTTTGTGCAGACGTGGGTATTAAGCATGGAACAGATGATTACATTTTGGTGGCGATCTGGAATTTGCATTGGGCCAGTGACCCTAAAATGCCTTGGCAGAGGTCTACGCTCTCCGAATGCTTTTCTAGTTCATAATGTGAAAGTGTCAAATTATTAACACAACATCGCCCATTGTTTACACACTAAAAATAAGTGTTTAACCCAAATCTTCAAAACTTCTTTTAAAAATGCAAAACACACATATTTACTTTCCTTTTCTTAACCTTAAATTATTTTATTATAAATTATTATATTTTTTTCGTATAGTGATGGTGTTTATGGGTGCCAATCAAATGCTACCTATGAGACATGGAGACATTACTGTAAGACAATGACAATGAAAGTAGCCAAAACTGTGGTGTTTTGAATGAAGAACATCATTGCGATGCAGCTCATCTGAATGTGTGGATGTGTAGTGCATGTGTGTATCATTTGGTGCAAGTTTTTATTGTAGAGTTTCACGCTCATCTAAATATGGATGCTTTGTCTCCAAGAGTTGTGTGTTTCTGACTTGTGTATTGAGGGTAAATGGGTAATGGGTAAAAACTGTAAGCAAACGCACAGCAAAAGACTGCCTCTTCTCCCCAAAGCAGGCTGGGTCATTCCAACTTTGAAACACACCACCAAAAGCAAAACAAACCACTCTCTCGATGCTGCTGTGACTAACAAGAGCAGTCTCACAGGAGAAAAACACACTGTGCTCATTTGTGTCAGATACAGTGAGTGTGTGCTTGTGTATATGTGTGTGTTGTCTGTAAGACGCAATCATGAGTAATGTTACCCTGAAGAGTCACATGAAACTGTATGTCTCCCCAGTCCAAAAGAGAACTCCTTTAAGACACGAATGCTTTTCACACATACACACACACACACACACACACACACACACACACACATACACACACACCACTGGCACAGCATCAACATCAGCCTTGAGTATGATAAAAGGCGCTGGAGATTAGCAAGCGAGAGAGCGCCAAATGACAAAAGTGTCTTATCAGGCACAAGATAAGAGCAGGTCACAGCCTCACTGAGAGAGAGAGAGAGAGAGAGAGAGAGAGAGAGAGATGAGGGCTTTGGTTAAATTCCATCCACACTTAAACACCACCTACATTTTGCAAAAGCTATCTGTCAACAGGGCAGCTTTGTGCCACCATGTAGGTCCAGAAGGGTGGAGGTTTCAGCACTGCTGACAGACACACAACTTCAGCACCAATCAGGATCCATCCATCACACATCACCCACCAGCATGTGGTTTACATTTCTATCACTCATGATCAAACCAACCAAAATGACTCTGCTTACTGTGATGTTTCCTAAGATTCTGGACTTGGATCTCATTTTTTCATGCTGACCAAGACTTAGTAGGTCAAGGTGAAGTTAAGACACTTTTACCAAATATTGTTAAGAACTCATCAACAGTTAATTAACTGTCTCTGCTTGTTTATACACTCAGTGAGTTTTCACTTGACCATCCAGTAGATCTTAATACAGACACAAATCCAGAAAATCATATAGGGAGTCCTCATTTTACAGAATAACTGGAAGTCAGAGGCAGTCAGAGACATCAAGAAAGCTATGTTAAACTAGGGAACGTTCAGTCACAGCAATCAGAGACATCAGGAAAACTATGTTAAACTAGGGAACGTTCATTCAGAGCAGTCAGGCAGTCTGAGATATCAAGAAAACTAGGCTAAAGTGGGGAATGTTCAGAGCAGAGGTTCAAAGCTGAAGTGGAAGGGAAAAGTCATTACAGACAGAAACTGGAGTTACAATCGGATCACACTCAGCATTCGCCTGGGATGATGCAGCCTGTAATTTGCTATCAATTATTCTTCGGCCAACCTGTTTCATGATGCATTACATTAATTAGCCACGTGGCATTTAAAGAGGGTACTTTGAACATTTGAGAATGGTGACAGCTGTGCATGAAGGACACAAACACAGACACACACTCACATTCCTACACACACAAACACACACACATACATGTACAATGACCCAAGAAAGCAACACTACACACAAAAGCATATGCATGCACAGTAAACAATAAAATGCAGTCACGTGTGCATTCAGATGCTGAGAGATCCACACACACATACACGCACACACACACACACACATACACACACACAAAAATTTTTTGACACACTGAACATTTACACACTCTCACCCATATAACGAGAGTAAAACACAGTATTTCACTGCCAGATCCGATAACACACATTTCCATACCCGCCACCCACACACACACTTCAGCTGCCATCAGCCTAATTCCAGTAATTTAGTGGCGAGGAGAGGGGAACGAGGACACCCTCCCCTTCAGTCCTGCAGTCCATGCTGGAGGTTTCATTAGAGGCTTTAATATAGGAACCAGCTGCTGTCTGCCATCTAATCAACAAAGAGCCACAGAAACAAGAGAGAGAGAGAGAAATTACTCTTCCTCTCCTCTCCTCCATAACCCTTGCCCACCAAACCAAATAACACCCCCCCTGCCCCTAACCCAACCCCCCTCCCCCGCTGATGGCCTCCGTGACCTGCTGACATATATATATATATATATATTATGTGGATGTCTACGACTCACTGAGGGCTTCATGGCTGAGCCGTGCCTGTCCACTCCAAACCTTCCCTACATGACCGCTGCCTTCATTTGGACTCAAAGTGCTTAAGAGGGAGAAATGTTTCTGCCACCATGCTGCTCTTTCTCTTATCTCTCTCTCTCTCTCTCTCACACACACACATGCACACACAAACACACATTGAAATGCACACAATATACCAAAAGATTGACTGATGAAGTCCATGGTCCTGAAGCCGGGAATATCATTTCAGACCTAACTGACATAGATTCTATGAACACCAATCACATGAAGACAACGTCTCTTTCACATCCTCTAAAGCAGCCCATCACAAGCCTCACTCCCTTTACTCTTTCTGTAAACAAGCCCAACATACTGCAAACTTCCAGACGATCTATCTACACACAGGAAGATGAAAAGGTCCTGTTGATGAAAAGGTCATATTGATTAACTTTGGTCCCCCATTTCACTCTTCTTCCAAGTCACGTCTACTCTCCTCCTCTTCCTCCCCCTCCTCCTCTTCTTCTCCTCTCACGTGTACCACATCAAAGTGGGCCGCTGCTTCTCATTGCACTTCCCACTGCGCCAAACCAACACTTTGCCACAGCGCAAACATATGGCCGTCCGTCAGAGATGATGAATCCAAACTCGCTTCCCTTCTCTGAGCCAATCCTCTCCTGCCAAAGCCACCTGATGATGATGATGATGATGACAGAGCCTCTTATTATGAGTGGATTAACATTTTTTTTTTTTTCGCATCTCAGCAATATTCAAGCCATTAGAGATTCTCAATGGAGCTATTAACAGGAGGTTAATGACCATGTGGATTAAACATCGCCAGTATTTATGAAAGGCATTAATGGGGGAAATGGGGACAGACACCAGGCTGGCACCCTCGGAGGCATCGCCACGGCGACGGGTGTCTGTGATCGGGTATCTGTCACATCGCCTGCTGTCTGCGCCTGTGATGGAAGGCCTGTGCCAAAGCAGTGATGGAGATTTGTGCGGAAGTCAGTTAGCGTGCTAAGATTGCTCGCTCGTACCACCTTAATAGGGTGTGCTGCCAAGGCGAAGTGGGTGCCTGATTGAAACTGATGATAAACACTCAGCCTGAGATTGAGCAGGCCAAGTGCAGCGAAAAGGTAAAACATCTCCCTGCGTCTGCACTAGTAGACACTAGTTTGCATCAACCAATATGAGGGAATGGCTACACAACAGGCTAGCATTAAATGACTTTTTAATGAACTGGAAACATTAACGCCAGCTACACTCGCATTTACACGGGCATTTACAAGAGGGAGAGAGGGGCAAGAGAAACGGAAGGAAAGAAGGGGTAGACAGATAGAGAGTAAAAGATGAATGTTGCCTTTTCCCTCTGCCCTTTTTTTGCCCTCTGAGACAGAGACAGAGTGGGAGAAAGAGAGAGAGAGAGAGAGAGGGAAGGAGAAGAATGAGGGAAAGAGGAAGGGGAGAAATGGAGAACCGGTGGTGTTGTGATGTGATGTGATGTGCTGTGGGCAGGCAGAAACTCTCCTGGGAGAGCGAATCTGCCAAGGGTATCTGTCAATATCTTCCTCTCGTTCTCCCATCCTTTGCTGGAGGTCATAGGCCCTCCCTAGGTAGGCTGGATCCTGGCAGCAAAGTGGGATGAAGTGGGATGCATCCTGGCACACAGTGCATTGGAGAGACATTCCAGAAGCAGCACTGGGCGGCACAATTTCTCCATCTTTACAGTTTCAGGCTGCAGAGACCAATCAAATATCATGCCCACACACACACACAAATAAACACCTTCACAAGCAGAAACAAAACACCTCATGTTTCTACTGAAGAAGCAGCTGGGGAAGAGACATCATAGGAAAGTGAAGAAAAAAAATCTCTGTTTTATCCTCCGGTCCGAAATCGGGGATTTGCAGGTCAAACATGTAGCCTACAGGTAGATACTGACATACAAATTGATCTCATTGTTCCTGTGAAGCATTTCAAATGGATACAAATCGTTGTTTACTGTCTACGATAGCCACAGCATCTGGCTTGTAAAATTCCTCAGTTTCTCAAGCTCAGTTTTTATCCCTTTCCTTACAAGGGCATGGCATCACACTTGAAAGTCAAAAACAGACATACCAAAAAAAGTGCTAAAATGGAAAGTGCTAAAATATTTCCTGCTGTGACGGAGCTCCTGGTGGAGCGCTTGATAAACGACGCTGTGACGCGGCGCTGAACAGATCAATCAGAAAGTGATTATTTCTCCTCTCTCCTGGCCTTTCCCCTGCCAGACATCCATTACCACCACCGAGGACCCACATGATGAAAGATGCCCAGGGTAATGCCTAACTTAAAATAAGCTGGAACACAAAACCTTGACACTCCTCCAGGGAAATCCTTTGAGTATTAATTATACACGCTGGTGAGTCATCTCACATCCCGTCTCAGTGGCACTCCTATATACCAGCAACTGATTCTCCATCAACATACAAAAGATAATGATAGTCTATGATATATAAGATTGACTCGTTAAATGATACTGGGGGGAGACTGTGGTGAAAATGGCAGCCACATACAACATGTGGGTCCAATACCCATAAGGACCCAGGATCAAGTCTCATGATTTTTTGACCCCACTCCCTATTGATTTCTCCAATTCATGTTCTGCCTACTCTGCACTATCCTAACAATAAAGGCTATAAAGAAATGACAACAATGAAATTCTTTAAAAAGAAAATGATGACCGAAAGAAGCATAAATCATGAGGTGCTCAGACTGTGATTCTTTTATCTCCAGATCTTCCCCTACAGTCGCAGATTTTTTGAAAAAAATCTCAACAACATTGTACATTCTCACCAATATCTATGTGAATTTACTTGCAAACCAAAGAACAGGAACCAGCATTGATCATTTTCATGTGTGACGTTGACTGACAAGCTGGTAATAAATGTGATTTCGATTTTATTCAACTTCAGCTTCGTTTCCTCCGTCCCAGTGTTTCAGATCCTGCAAGCATAGTAACCGTGGAACCTACGCCAGAAGTGTCCGAGAGAGCTGTCAAAGTGACTACGAAGCTGATAAATTAACCTAAAAACATTGCCTGGTGTGCCTTTAACGTGTTCAACCACATACACATGGAGTATTGCTGGCATGTAGAGATAGGAAGAATATGGGTTTAATTTATGAGATGGTGAGCCAGAGGAGGACACTACTCTCTCCTGAGTGAATGATGGCTAGATTGCTGTGAATTAAAGTGGGAGCACATGGTCCTGATCAGAGCTGAATGTGGACCAAGGCCGTCTGCTTTGACTGACGCCACAAAAGACTTTCGCCCCAACCGCATGTTATGAGTGTGTAACCATGGAGATTGTGGGCATTGGTGTGATGGTACAGACAAAGAGTCGTGCAGGACAGGAGGAGACGGGCATAATCCAGCTTCAGATGGATGTGAAGGGGGCGGTGTTTGTGCGTGTGTGTGTGTGTGTGTGTGTGTGTGCGCGTGTGTGTGTGTGGAGAGGGGGCACGGAACAGCTTGGCAAAAAGACCACCCACCACAGCAGTGTGTTACAAGGAGAGAAGGAATGAGAAAAGAGCACACACACACACACACACACACACACACACACACACACCACATACACACACACTCAGACAGACAGCCACTCAGAGAGAAGACACACACACACAGGCACACACACACACACACACACACACACACACTAACACACAAACAGACAGACAAGGAGTGAGTGAGTCGCGTGTGACTGTGTGTAAAAGGGGAGCTGAATAAAAGAGAAAGTGACAGGGAGACAAGAGCAGAAAAGGGGCTATAGAGGCAAAGCAGATAAGAGCGTGACAGGAGAAACAAACAGAGGAGGAAAACTGCCAGAATGACACACACACACACACACACACACACACACACACATATACACACACACTTCCAAAGAAAAGAGAGATTGGGGGGGAAAGAAACCAGAGGAAAGAAAAGAGACAAAAAGCGACAGAATGTGATGCACAAGTGAGAGTAAAAGGGAACAAGACTGAGCTCCCAGCTCACTGCAAAAACAAAAACCAAAAACAACCAATCCTGCAACAGGAAACAGGACCATTGAGAGGTCCGTTGACATTGCAGGTGGTCCGTGCAGTCCCAGCCTGTCTCTCATGCTGAGAGAAACCTATCCCTGAAATCAGCAGACACCAGAAAGTCCAACCCCACTAAACACACACACACACACACACACACACATTCCCAACTACTGATCACAACATCAACACATCAGCATTCATGTTTGAACTGTGAGGAACTTATTCTATAAATACACCTCATCACTGGAATCAGTCTCTTAATTGTGGTGCCCAGCATGCCATTATGTTATCAAGGGTTAATTTCAAGTTTTCCTCACATGGTTAATGAAATTACAGCAATCGCTGACAGGTTTAGATTTGTTGACCTGTAAAGCAACCTTGGCTTTGAAAAATGTGAAATATAACTGAAAAAAATATTAGTATAATCTTTAATCTCACTACTATATCATTGGGGGCTCAATTTAACTCCAGCTTGGACATGATTTGCCTGTGCTCCTCCATGATGAGCTCATCCAAAATGCTACATCTCAAGTCCTCTCCCAGGGCTTAAGAGAAACCCTACTTCATCATTTCTGTATGTGATTGCTGGGCTATAAGCAGCTTAGGCCTCTGGGCTGGATGAGGAACTAATGGAAGCCTGGAGAGCACAACTTAAGACTTCTTTAGGGAGAAGATACTGTATATGAGGACAGGGAGGGAGGGGGGAAGGGAGGGGGGACTATGTGCCACTCTGTGAAACCGTCTGCAGGCAATGAAGAGGTCCAAACTAGTGATTACAGTACATCAACTGTCTTCCTACCACTGTGGACATGAGGCAAGGCAAGCTTTTTTATTTAGCACATTTTATACACAGAGGCAACTCAATGTTCTTTGCAAAAATAAAAGCAGAGTGCAGTCAATAGTAGTAGGCAAACGTATAATTTATCAAACAATAAGGCAGACATAAGCACAAACATAAAAATGATACAGTAACTGACAGAAATTAAATGCATAAAATGATAATCATTAGCAGAACGCATCTCAGAACAGTTTGGTCTTAAGTCTATATTTGAAACTGCCAACCGTAGGAGCATTTTTAATATCTTCAGGAAGTTGAGACCTAAGTTGAACTCCAAAGCAGCAGAAAGTTGCTTCACCACACTTTGTTTGGAGAGCAATGTTCGCATGCAGGAAATTTCTACAAATGAATGTGCATATGGAGATACTGTCTGATACCAGAAACTGACCAGAAAAATCCTTCATGTAAAAACATTAACAATGTACAAACAATTACCAAAAAGCACATTGAACAGTCTAAGTTCACAGTTTAAGTAGTTCTAGGTCTTCTGCTCTTCTCTGCAGCCTTCCCCTTGTTGGCCTTCCCTGCATACAGAACACAGTACTGAGTACCACAGACAGCCATAGAAGCAGACCTCTGGCCCGTAATCAAAAGTGTTCTGGGTTTGTGCCAGGGGCCATAATCTTTGGACTGTGTCCGAGACGGAAGACCGACATTGGGGCTGGGCAAATCAATGGGCCTAGGGCACTACCTTGGCCTTATCACAGAAAAAGATGGAGTCGGGGGGGCACACACCATAATCAACATAGTGCCCCCCCCTCCCCCCCCTCAGAGAAAAATAGGAGACTATGAGAATACTGATTCATTCTCTGCCTTCTCTCTTTCCCTTTCTCCCTCCTGACCTTAAAGGCACGGGAACCTGGAGCACTGGAGCAGAGCTGATATCAAGAGGTAGTTTCCTGCCTCTAATTGAAGAACAAAGGGCAGGCTTCCCCACGTCCCCCACCACCAGCCAACTCCTTTAATGTCAAGTGGAGGGCACAGCAATCAATGGAATCCCAAGAAATCAGTGACAAACATCTGGATGGACTGTGGCCAAATGCAAACACACATACGCGTGTGTGTGCACACCACACACACACACACATACAAATACATGTTCGCACACACAAATACATGTTCGCACACACAAATATATGTACATGCACACATACATAATAATATATGCACAACTGCACACACACACATACAGACACACACACGCACACACAGAGGTAATACACAAACACAACAAATGCAGTGGCAAGCTGAAGATGACAGTTTCATCACGTTTGGATGGAGTTCACACTTCATTATGAGCCACTGATGGAGGAGGAAGACAGATGATGGCTTATTAGGAACGTCTCTTTCCATCTTGTCCAGCTTCAAATGAAGAACATCAGCACTGAGATGTGCCCGTGACCCATGACACACACTCTATTTTCCCCTACGCTGGAGGATTTTTACACTTCAACTCAGTCTGCTGTGCATGTGTTGTTTGTGTGTGTGGGTGTGTCTGTGTCAGTAGTGTCAAAGCTACACAAAAAAACTTTAGAGGCATTTATAATTTTATTCACACACACACACACACACACACGCACATACACACTTTTGTACATGGACAGAAGCACACACATTTGAATGCGGCCGCGTGTCACACACCTATCCACCCACACACACACTCACACACACACTTATATGCAGGCACATGTCACACACCCATCCACCCACCCACACACACACACACATCCACTGCCAGATAAAACACTTCAAGCTACATTCCTCACCGCCCTCCTGACTCTAGGCCAAGATCCAGACACACTCTCTACACACTTTACATGCCTCCAACATCCTTAGACCAACACTCAAACACACTCTCTGCCTAACATGCTGACATACTTGTAACTTGTTTCAAGCGTTTTATCTGACGTTACCACAGCCACTAAACATCTGACAGGATTACCTACACAACACGAACATACTGTTCCATTGTGCTGTAATGATTGGATTGCATTTCTTTTCATCATTCTGTCTGATCTGATCTGATTGTAAGTCAACAGTAAAGTTTAATAAACTGTGGTTAACACATGGGTGAGGTTAATACAAGGGTGAGGTCAATACATGTTTGTTTATTATTTTTTATTTATTTATTTATTTTAAGACTGACCTAAGTTTATACATGGTGCGTCTTATATTCGGGAAATTATTGTAACTGTTCTAATCAGCCAGTGGCCATTCACTTCCTCCTGAAGAACCTGATGAACCTGTGTCCTCCTCACCACATACATGAGTTCAGCTGTAAGGCTTTTCCACAAATAACCCGGGTTCATTTAATGAGATGAGATGGAGACGTTAACTTGACAGATGCCTCGTTTTGACACCTGACATGTGAGAGTGGAATAAGTGCCAAGCTGGCAGAGAATAGATAATTAAGTTCTCATCTGACAAAAATGAAACGGGACAGAAGAGAGAGAGAGAGAGAGAGAGAGAGAGAGACAAAGTCATAGAAAGAAAGAGAGTGAGAGAGAGAGAGAGAGAGAGAGAGAGAAAGTAAGAGTGGGGGAGGTGTGAACAAGAGAGACTATGGATTCATCTGTTTTTCCATACCATAATACAACACATCTCCAATAGCCTACGGCAGTCATAAATGAGCCAATGATCCAAGTTACCTGGAGAGTGAGCAGTGCGATCCCTATGGGGGATACCCATGAAGGGCACAGTTGTTCTGCTTAACAGCTACATTGTGCAATATGCCACACATGCAGAAGACACACACACACACACATACACACATACATGCGTGCCCACAGACACACACACATCTGCACAAGACACACACACATGCACTGACATATACATATATATGCATGCAGGCTCATACACATGGACACAGAGATTCTCTCTTTGCACACAGAGCACAGTCACTGGAATAAAACAGGCTCTTACAATGCAGCCATTCTACGAGATGTCTGCTAAACCCCCAGGGACTTCCTGCTATAAGGCAGCCATTTTGGAGTATACAAGCTATTCTTCCAGCACTGAAACAGTCCATTCCTACCAGTTATTTAACAGCCAAGTTTCATGGGCCCAACAGGGAAGCATTAGCAGCTAGGAAAGGTGACTCCTAGTGTGTGTTTGTGTGTGTGTGTGTGTGTTTGTGTATGTGTGTATGTGTGCATATGCGTTTGTATGCATAAGAGTGTGAGGGTTATGTGTGTATGGTTAGACATCATGGAGTGCTCAATCACATCAATACACACACACACACACACACACACACACACATACACACACAGAGAGAGAGAGAGAGAGTGGAAATAGCATTAACTTGGTAATGTGTTTTGTGCTCTGATCATGATAAATTGCCTCCATTTAATCAACTCAGTTAACAATAAGTGCTTTCATTTAGTAAACACAAAACTGCACTAACCACACCTATACTCATCAGCCCCTTATACACATTTACATTTACATTTACATTTAGGCATTTAGCAGATGCTTTTATCCAAAGCGACTTACAAAGAGGATAACATTCAAGCTACAACACAATGAAAGAACTAATACAATACACATAAATATACACAAAAACAATCACACATGCACACACAGTCACACACATGCACATACACACACACATACACTGCACAAACTCTAGAGAGCTCTCCTCCTGTGGAGAGCAAGAGAGGGAAAGAGAAAGAGAGAGGCAGAGAGAGAGAGAGAGAGAGAGATTACAGATAAGCGAGAGAAAAGAAATGCAGAGATGTGCAGGCTTGAGAAGTGAGGAGGGCACGTGTATTGGTGGGCTGACCACTCACACATACACACACACACACACACACACACAGAGCAGGGGAAGGCTGAAGGAAGCTGCAGTGAGGAGACAGAGACTTGTCAGGAATGGGGTCACTCTTGCGCGGCCTTCCGCTCCCCTAAGTGACAGGCCAGGCAGCACAGCTGAGTGTGGAACTGCTGAGCCAGAGAAATGCCCCATCTCCTTCTCCCTCACAGACATCGCCTGTGTGTGTGTGTGTGTGTGTGTGTGTGTGTTTGTGTGTTATTTTTGTTGTGTATGGCTGTGTTCCTATGTACGTGGCTGTGTGTGTGTTTGTGTGTGTGTCTCTGTGTGTGTGTCTGTGTGTATTTTGGATGTGCGTACGTGTGTGTGTGTTACTTTACATTGAGATATCCATCTTATTATTCCTGTATTCCCTGGCTGAATTGATGCCATTGATTCCCACCAATCCCTGGAGTAAGAGGGGTCAGAAAGGTCAAGTCCTCAAACGCTGATAAATGCTAATTAGAACCTATCTCTTCTAGATTATTTGGACAAGACTGTGGTATGGAAAGTATGCTACCATGAACAGGCTTTTCACACATACATATGCACTGTATAAGCAAACACATGCACACACACACACAGATAAGTGTATACATGATCAATATACACTGCATATCTTTGTACGTGCAAAAACACACCCATACACAAGGACAGAAACAGATACAGACACACACACACACACACACACACACAAACACACACACACACACACACACATACACGCACAGGTCCCAGTTAAGGAGCTGAATCATGAGGACAGGAATGTGCGTCTCAGCATCCATGTGAACCTCAACATCCTGCTGAGTCACACACCACATCACGGAGGCCTCGGAGAACCAGATCCCCCCTCTGCGAACACACCCCCGCCCACACACACACACTCTTTCTCTCTCCCTCTGTCTGTCCTCTTTTTCTATCTCTCACTCACACACACAGACACAGAGGGTAGAGAGGGTAGAGCCAAAAAGACACATTCTCTCCCTTCTGGATTCTATCTTTTCATCTTTGCTTCCTCCTCTCACATCTGTCTCTTTGTCTTTCTTCAACAACGAAACAGCGGTATACTTTCTGTCATGTCCTGTATGTCTGTTTGTGTGTGCTTGTGTGTGTATATGTGTGTGTGCAGTGCACATGTGTATACCATGGGCACAAGATGCATGTTTTACATATAGTATGTCCTGTGTGTGTGTGTGTGTGTGTGTGTGTGTATGTGTATACCATGAGCACCATATGCACGTTCTGCATAGTGTATGTGCATGACGTATTACTTTTTGCACATCTGAGCCTGGTCTTAGTCTGGAGCTGTGTGCCAGGTCGAGGATAGAGTCTGCTGTTGAGCCCAAATCCTTGGACCACCCATCCACACACAGAGCACCTAGTAGTAAACTCACCCTTCCTGAGTTCTGATCTCTTCAGTCTCACCAATGTGCTTTAGCAAAAGAAAGGTGTTTCAAGAGTTTGATTATTAGTGGCACAGCAGTTCCCACAGTGTCTCCCTCCTAACATTCCAAACTGACCCCTATTAGTACAGTACATATGGCTGTTTGATGTGTTATACATAAGTAGTTTGGGAACAAAAAGTAACATTTAAAGTAACATTAGAACATTAGAAACATTATAATTTTTTTGCTAGTTTTTTTGTTTACCATTGAAAAAGTGTAGCATAACACTTTTTTTCCAGAGGAAGCAGGAGGGTTAACTTCCCCCCCCCCCCCCTCCTCCCCAGGCCACCGCTTCAAGCCCCTTCGACCCCCCTGCCCCCACCAGAGTTTCTATCCTTCTGACACAGGAAACGCTACTTTCCCTGGTCGGATTCTTGTCATATTTCCTACGCTGGCTACAAAACCGTTTATAGCCAGTGGGGTCCTGCTCTTTCCCGGGGCATGAGAGCCGTGCTCTCGGCACGCTTGAGCTGAGCCCGTTTTAGCGCTCTGCCAAGGGAACACTTTGGGAGCAGGTAGCTTTCTCACGGATCGGCCGTTGAAAATAACGGGCAAGTGAAAAGAGCTAATTTCCTGCAACGTTAATGCTAGCCTAATTACGACACGGTGTATTTAGAACCAGCCAGCCATGGCAGGAGGAAGGGAGAACGCCTTGCATAGACCCTTTGTGATTACAAACGCTTACAAAAAACTGTCTGAATGATGCATAATTTACACAAGGCGCGCACATTCACACACCCACACACACACACATTCACACACACATACACACACGTGCACACTCACACACATCCATGTAGGAACACAGAGAGACATTCACAAACACACACACACACACACACACACACACACACGATCACATATACTCCCTTGCATACTACCAGACAAACACAAACACTGAATCATTTATGGCAATGACACCAGAGCACAAAGCCAGGGAGAAATCAAGTCACTGCTTTGTCTTGCTTCCTCCCTGAAAGACAAAAAAAAAAAAAAGGCCAAGCAAGACAGCTGAATAAAACAGATGAAGACATATTCCACAGACAAAACCGAAAACCCCAAAACAATGGCACTGACAGATGGCCAAATTAAGAATACAGATGCAATGACACAGAGACGTGGAGGAAAGAGAGAGAGAGAGAAAGCGGGAGACAAAAAGATAGAATGGCTGGAAGAGGAACAGAAGAAGAGAGGGAACGGAGACAAAAGAGAGGGAAAGAGAGACGCTCACTGAGGCCTAACTAGTACTGACGGGTGGCCCAGGAGAGCAAGGGAGAACGCTTCATGCTCTCAGCACACTGCTACATAAAGACCTCATAGAAGAGAGTAGAGGGGGGTAGGGGCGATGGAGGGAGGACAGAGAGATGGAGAGAGACAGTGATGGAGATGGAAACTGAGGAAGCAGGAGAAAGTGATAGCCACATTAATTGAGTGGGTGTGTTGACTTAATTAGCTATTAAATGTGACATCCTCTCCCGGAGGACGACCGGTGATGTTTGTGTGTGTGTGTTTGTGTGTGTGTGTGTGTCTATGCAAATGTGTGTATGTCATAGATGTGTAATACTCCACGGGTGGCACAACAGAGATGTGCCAGCATACGGTCAACACACAGATGCCTAAAATGACAAACGCTGAAACGCTTTTTCCCACTGAAAAACAGACCTCTTGAGCAGGACACAGGATGTCACTGACTCTCCCTCTAAATCTAAGTCTAAATGCCTTCAGGCATCCCTATAACAGTCATCCACTTATCATCAATATTGACGGAGCAATCAAATATGAATCATAAATGTACAGCAGGTAGGAGCATTATAAACCCCATACAGTTATCATTGCCCCCAGTATTCATTGGTGACGTCTGGTGACAACAGGAGATCATAACCCAGATGATCACAGCCGTCATGAGGTCAAATATTTGTTTGCTTCCATCAATTGCAGATAGTCCAGTCAATAGCAGAGAGATAAGATGGCATTACCAATGCAGTACATCCTCTTGTATGCATCCTGTTTTAAGAGCTATCAGAACACAGAAAATCAGTTTCTAACCTCCGCAACACTGATGCCATTATGTATGTGTGATACTACTGAAGATGACTCATCTCCTCCTCTGTGCTATCCTCACCTGTTCTATTCAATTCAATTCAATTCAAGTGAGTTTTAATGGTATGACAAATAGCTCACTGCATTACCAAAGTCCAAACAATACAGTAAAAATAAGATGCAGAGTGTGTGTGTGCGCGCGCAGAGGGGGTGGGGGGGGGGGGGGCATGTGTGCCTGATGATGTGTTAGTATGTCCATGTAATGTATAATGTATAGTGTATCTGTATGGGGTGTGTTTGTGTGTGTGTGTGTGTGAGGGAGTACACTGTGTGTGGATATGTGTGTGGTGTGTTCTGAAATAGTGTGGATTGGTGTACATATGTGTCCTTCTGTTGGTTTTACAACTAGACAGTACAGAGAGAGAGAAACTATAAGGATGGAGAGATGAGAGCCGACGAGGTTCAGAGAGGAGACCATTTGGACGATTGTTCATTCCTCTCCTTGCCATTTCAGGCTCTGTCTCCAGCTCAGCTCTCCATTAAGGAACCAGTTGATGCTTGAAAGAGCAGTCAAGCAGAACTTTCCAGTTTCCAAGCTTCTCTCTCTCTCCTTCTCCTTATCCATCTATCAATCTCTTGTCAACCCATGTCTTTCTCTCTTTCTCTTTCTTTCTCTCTCTCCTTCTCTCTCTCTGTCGCACACACACACACACATATAGACACAGATTCTCATGTGCAAATAACCATAAGCATGCAAAGCCACACATCCAACACAGCCCAACAACACAGGATCACCAGATTTGCAGCTGCCCAAAACACTGACACATTAACAGCTAAGCCCAGCTGTCACTGAAAACCAAAAGCATGTACCGTCCATACAACAAGCACGCACGCACGCACTCTCTCTCTCTCTCACACACACACACACACACACACACTAACACACACACACAGTCCCAATGGCAGTAATTACTGTGCAGAAGAGGCAGTGTTAAAAGAAGATACTGCACGCTGGCATTCAGGGTGATGACAGACAAGCACACGCTGAGAGGCTGGTGCTTTATGCCTGACTTCAACACCAGCCATTGCCATACATTGTATAAAATAATACACTCACTGTACCTTAGATATAACATTTTATATAACAAATTTACCTTGTCAGTATAACTATAAAATACAATATATTCGTTACATACCTATAATTACCTATAACACAACTTACAACAACTTGTAACACTCACAATGCCTATATAACAATATAACCTATATAACCCTTCCTATAGGCTATCTGTATAGCAAGCTGTAAGCTATAATGCATTGCAGCAACCTTTAATCTAGGAATAATATGCTTTATAATGAGACCTTGAACAGCTTCTTCAACAGCAGTTCCTATACATGGTGATCTAAGACCAGTGCTAAGACACAGTTGAGGAAAGATTGTGAAACCTTGCCAGAGTTCAAGCCTTGGATGCCATCTTGGCACTTACCTCATCAAAGCCACTGTCCTCTTTCTTCAAGGCTAGAGGTGGGAAGACAGAAAGAGAAACAAAATGTAGTGTTATTTAAGACCTGGTTTAAGGAATGCATGTGTGTGTGTGCACTGTAGTTTCAAAAGATGCCAAAGAAAATGTAAATCTTTTGTATTTAAAAGCATGGTACTCATACCAACCAAAGGGAATCTCTCTCTCTCTCTCTCTCTCTCTCTATCTCTATATCTCTCTCTGACACACAAACACAGACACACATAACACAGAGTGTGTCCTCCACAGAGTAATGACTGGAAGTCAGCATCAGGACTTAAATACTGCAGTATGTCCCTTGCATGTTTTAAACAAACAGTTATCTCCTGTTTGTGTCCATTCATTGGCAACACACACTCAAACAGTAAGATAAGTATCTTGGTTTTTGCCATGCACAACTTTGGCTGCTGATTACACAACTTTTTGAACAATCTTGATAAACAGAGTTCTGGCACATTGCCATTGACTTTTGGCAACTGTTTTTATCCTCTTTTCTGAAGAGCATCACTTATACAGTAGGCAGATTTCCATGATCATCCAATAAGAAGACATAGAAAATTGCCCAAAGCATTGTAATGACATTGCTACCATTGGCACACTGGGATGAACATTGACACACTGATACGGGGTATGAATGTGAACCACAAAGACAATCTTTAAACGTTTTATTTTTATTTATTTATTTTTAAAGAATACTGTTTATTTTAGTAGCACTGGGTGCTCCACAATGGATTATATACTTTACTTTGTCGTTTTCAAAATGACTTATTTATGTCTTTGCTTTTGTTCCCACTAACAAATGCAACAAACAGACCATGAATTGCCACTCTCGTTTGGGAACAGACAGACTGAATAGGCCATACACTTTACTAATTAATAATTAAAATCCCAAAATTCAAGGCGGAAGTAAATCGGCTGCCGCTAAATCGCTATGACTTAATTACACGGGCATTCAATACCACATTTATGCAGCATCCACAGCAGCGGATACTGCACCTGGATAGCAGCAGGTTTAGCTACCCGAATAAATACGGGTCATATGTGTTGAATATAAAACTGAAATAAATCTCTCAAGAATACTAATCAGACAAATGAAGCAAAACGCATGACTAATCTGTGCGACAGATTCTGCTGAGACAAATCCACGGAGATGAACCGTTGATCGAAATTCATGATGCCCAAACAGAGAAACACACGTGCGGGCTCACGCACACACACACACACACACACACACACACACACACACACACACACAGAGAGAGAGAGAGAGAGAGAGAGAGAGAGCATGCTGTGGATGTGACATCAAACTGCTTGCTTCTAAGCAAAAAGCAAAGGCCATATTGGGTATCATTCACACTCAACACAAAACACATCTAAATGTGAGGGAGAAGAAACTGGTTTTCAATCAAGAAAGACATCTGAAAGGCTTCAAGTCTATACTATTTCCCGCAGTCTTCTTAATATTTTCTGAGCACATGAAAAACACATTTGCAATCCCATGTTTGAATTTACACTTCGAGGCTTTGGGGATGAAAGCGGTTTTCTTCAAGCAGAGCACAGGCAAAGCATGAAATCTGCGTCAACCAAACAGAAGACACAGCAAAGACATGCGCTTTTCTGCTCATTCCTATGCCACTGGGGGACACTGCACTGGGGCAGCGGCATGATGGATGGGGTCGTATTGGATGGATTGCCAGACAGGAGATATTGTACAGGATACATCTAGTGATTGACAGGCAGTGTCTTCCAGGCGGCAGGCAGTGTCATGTAGAATGATAGTGTGCTCTACTGAATTGCTTTTCACACAATTGACTAGGCAGGCCATCATGTAACCTTGGCAGGTTGTCGGTATTGACTACATAGGTACTAACCCTGGAACCACCATAGGCGATATTACGCACGGGCCGACACAAGGAAATGCAGCGGTACAGACTAGCCTACCTAACCTACCTTTAACAGCTGCAATATAGTGAGGGGCTCCATTTATACATTGTGTTTTGGAGGTAGACAGCATAGCTATTTTGCGCTTTTTGTAGTGAATAACCTTGGTTTAAAATGCCCCAGTTAGCAATTTCATGGCTTGAAGCAACTCGTTTTAAAACAAAAGTGGCCCATTGTTAGAAATGCCGGGCGATGTTGAAGGATGGCTATATCCTGCAACTAAACTTCTCCAAACTATGACACAGTGGTCTTTGTGAAATCGCCAGTGCAGGACAGACAGTGAGGAATCGATGAGGACAGTCCGTCATGTCATGCGGATAACGGTAATCTGGAGCAAGCGACAAAGGGGAAAAGTCTCTTGTGAAGAAAATTCAGTTCTTGCTGTCAGACCACCGAATCGACCGTTCTTCTGTTGACTACTTCTCTGCATGTTTCTTTGCATCACGTATCATTATTTGACAGTGGGTGAAAATCGAACAAGGACACATGGTTGCAAGATCAGTAGACTATCACTTCTTACAGCAATGCAGACAATAACTTAGTTGATGTCAGTACTATTGCTTAAACAGATAAATTGAAAATATACCCCCCTTTGACGGCATCAAAAGGATTCTCAATAACGATACAAAGGGCAAATGAACCCTACACGGATAAATGGGGCTGTAGTTACGATGTAACCCCTGGTCTATTAAGGATACCGAAACAAAGATGTTATTTTACACACATATCATTGCTGGCCTATGCGAATTTTGTCTGTCATGCAACAGTTACCTTTCTAGTGAACTATACGTCCTCAACGTTCAGTTATGATTGTTTTAAATAGGTGACACCTTAATGTATAACATTTTAATTACCACACGACAGGTAATTCCACAACGTGTTGACACCGTCACATGCAGTTGGCGTGAAAAAGGCTATCTCTATTTCGGAAAATATCCTCGAGTTGTGTGCGAGTCAGCATCTTTTTTTGTAAAAGTGCGTACAGACAGTAAACTCACCAATCCGACTGAAACTCTCGGACAAAGTTCTTCGCAACTTCTTCATTTTGCCAATTTTCTCGACAGGCTGCGAAGCTGGCATTAAGTCACACATTTCGAGTGATGTGCAGCTCAGCGTATGTGGAACTAATGACAAAGTTCAAACAAGAGATTTTTTTTCCCTGTGCCGCACTGTCAAACGCAGGAAACGTTTCCTTCTCCTTTCTTTCTCCCCCTCTTTTCCAAACGCTGCAGTAGTATTCAGTGATGCATTCGCGGTGTATTTACTGAGGTGCTATTCGTACCGGGGTTCATATTCAAAATGACGTTCTAATAGAAAAATAAAAATCAAAATCCAGAAATGTAGTTATAAATCGACCAGGAGTCACCGCAATCGCCCTCTGTGAACTAAAAGATCTGACCCCCACTCTCCTCGGCTTTCTCGAAGTCTGGATGTCATTTTTGGGATTCTCTTTGGTCTAGGGAAGGGAGGAAAACACGCTCTGTTACAACTCCGCCTACGGTCCACTTTCATTGGCCAAGAACCAATGTACAAAACAATCTAATTGGCTTTGCCAGCCGTCGATTATTATATTCACCGGCAAACAACACTTAATAATGTGATCATGCAAAGGATTTCAAAATTCGGGTTTGCGAGTGCAGGCAAGGAGGGGAAATCATTCAGGTTCCATCTGAACAATCATGCACTTATATGGGAAGTCGAACTGTTGGCAAGTCGGTAAAGGATGTGTAGTATTTTGGACATTTGTGACATCAGTGACTATATGACAATCCATGCTGCCTTGACCTTAGAATATCCATAATCAAAACTACTATTGACAACTGGACCACATTTAGGCCTACCATAGGCCTATGAGAACCATAAGACTATGAATGTCTGGTGAGATGAGAGGGGAAACATGTAAAAGAAATAACAAACTGGTTTCCTCCAGCATATCCGTCCACCAGATTTCAAATGGATTGGAGAATGGGCGTTTCAGTTTTCAGAATGTCCTATAATGTAGTTAGGCCTAGTGCATTAGGTCCTACGCATAACTAATGAAGACCTTCAGTAGTCACCTGTGCTTAGAAGTATTATTATTATTCACCTGTGCTTAGAAGTATTCACTGTCCCCCAACATATTATTATGATATTTCCGTACAAAGTGAATCCGCACAGGTCATTTCCTGATGAGTTGTAATGTCTGTTTCACAATGATCCTTTTCCACAGCAATGGGCATAGCGGCGCCTATCAGACGTCTTCCCTGCGTGGACCGCTTGAGTGCAGCAGACTAGGCATGCACATCATCATGACTCGACTACTACTGACTCGCTCTCCCTTGCCACTTCGCTCTACATAGGAACATGTTTATGCTGACCAGTGATACTGCATTTGCATTGCAAATTTCGGATCCGCATGCCAAATTGAAGTTAAATGCATGTGGGGCATGCGGAGCAGCCCTAGTTGATGTGCACATCGGTAAGATTTTTGTGTGTGCGTTGGAAGGTGATGATGCATTTTCCACTAGAATACCAAATAATAAATGGCTAGCGTGCAGACGTGCTTATGACTTTGGGGGGCGGCCATGCAGAGGATTAAATGTAGTTCCACATGTGTGTTCCACATTTCTTGAAATGTCTTCAAATGTCAACACATACACACATTTTTTGTTTAATTAAAGTTACAGGCCTACCATCTGCCATATTATTCTCGTGGCATTCGATTTTGGGTGATGATTTCAAAATGTAACAACAGATGACTAAATTAAGAGGTCAAATGACAAGACTTTGACATTATGCACGGTCATTCTGAGTTTCAAAGTCTTTATACCTCTATTTTTTCATACAGAAAGGCAAGAAAATTACATGCCTTAGCGACAAAATGCATCTCCTGTTGTCAGTGTGTATGTAATGGGGAGTCCAGAAATGTGAATTTGCCCGAAAGGATCACGTCATCATGAAGCCCTCCAAATCACCTGAAATAAAACCAGTCCTCTGTCGCAGATGGATCAACTTGCTCATACTAAAAAAGGCCCCGCAGGCCTTCTTCCACATCCCGCAACAGTTTAGTGCCTTGGATGACCACATCAGGGGCGGTGCAAAGGCAGGAATAAGGTCGTTAGAAAGATAAGTTGCCCACCCTTTCACGCAGCCCTGGCGGGTAACATTTAACCCCAGTGCGCCTGGGAGCGTCTAGCTGATAAACGGGAGTTCGTTTATTTATTTATTAATAAACGACTGCCTACGGCAACAGGGTTGGGAGGTCTCTATTAAGGTGGGAATATGATCATTGCTGGCATGCAATTAGGGATGTGCCTTCACGTGTCAATGTTATTATTATTATTATTCCCTCTTTTTTCCTGAGGAGCCACTAACTACATTATCATAAGATGTCCACGCTGGCTATAGTTGTCCAACTTAGGGTACTTTTTAAAGATGGTAAAGATGATATAGGAACAAGCCTCATCTCTATTCCTTACAGAAGTATAGGCATTCTGTTTCTTGGGGAGTTGATGGAAGACAGAGCATAGGCTATTAAAAAAAAGAATATAGAACCAAGATGAACACTGCAAATCCATCCACAGATGTCAATCCCCAGTGACTCTCAGGCCTGTGCTTAAGTCATAACTGTAATGAAATCTCGACTCCTCCAAGCGTTCGGTATAACTACCCAATACCATCAGTTAGTTTTCAAGCTGTAAAGGGCAATAAGCTTTTGATTAATAGAGAATTAAATTGTTTTCTTTTCTTTTCTTTTTTTTATTTCACCATTGAGCCCAAGGAAATTGGAAGGGGAAAATGTTCTCAATCACACCTTTCTTTTAAAATAAGATCAACATTTTAATTAGGAAACCATCCAAATGAAGCATGGATTGCAATTTTAAATATAGCTGGTGCAAAACTAAACTGCCACAGTGATGCTGACAAGAGACACACACACACACACACACACACACACACACAGATATATTGCAATCAAGATGCAAACAAATGTGACATGCCAAAAAAAAAAACAAAAAAAAAACACTTCCAAAAGCACTGTCATCAGCAACACTGTTCTTCTGTTCATCAAAATCTTCATTCAAAAACATCTAAAAGAAGCACTGCAAGGACACATATTTAAAGAGATATTCGGGAACATTTCAATCAATTGCCCTATTGTTCAAGGTCACAGAGAAAAAGAACAAGAAAACTTGGACCGAATAGCAAACCGGCAACTGATATCGATAAAGATAGCACTCAGTAACTTTGAACGGCAGGGCTGGTCGAAATGCTCTAGAATATCCCTTTAAGAAAGACACACTAACTGGTGAACAGGTCAATCACGAACACTGGCGAGGCTTTGAAAGTGGGTGTAGCTGCAAAACTCCCCCACTCAGTCAGAAAAAACAAGCAAAACAAAACCAGAGTAAAGTTCCACTGGCTGCAAGACCAGATGGAAACAAGGTGGACGTCTGGAGAAGGAGTTCAGCCTCTTCCCCTGTGCCGGTGGGTCGTCCTCTCTGCTTTACTCGTTCTCGAACTTGCTGTACGGGTGGTCGGAGTCCGGGATCAGGCCTGCAGAACGACAGAGAGAAATATGAGGAGAGGAGACACATTAGAATGCAATTCCATAAACATGCATCACATTCCACAGCCCAGTCCATGAAACATACTGAAAATAACGTAACGTTATATTCCTCTCAATTTTATGTTACTACAAATCATCAAGGCTCCTTTAAAATACTACCACTTCATCATTCCAAGGATATCAGAATCTATCTCCTGGAGGTTCAATTTGGAGATGGGCAAACCATCTGAATGCAAGTCTCACTCATTCAAAAAGCATTCGGGAGGTTTATAGAAAGACCTCAGTGGCAAGTTCATTCGCATTCATTACAAGCTGCGCTGTGGCTAAGGCCAGAGGATGAGATGCTGATTAAAGCCAGGCTGACACCTCAGGGATGTTGGTATTTGGCCAGTGCTGTGTCCACTTCATCCGTGGGAGTATTTCAGGAAGGGTGGGTGCTAGGCAGGGGTGGGTGGGGGGAGGGAGGACGGTAGGTGGGTGTGTGGGTGGTTGGGTGAGAGTTCTGATTCCTGATTTCTGCTCACGACTCGTTGGCCCCCCTGGTAGTGGGCTTGATGCATCAGTATGTCAATGGGCTTTAATCAGGCACCACGTCTGCCACACACCACACCACACCCATTTGACATTCACTCACCCACAGAACCACACACACACACACACACACACACACACACACACACACACACCTGCCATACACACTCACCCAAAGACCCACACACACAGATGCTTCAAACATCTGAGAACACATCTGAAAACACATGCTCAGCCACGCACGCACACGAGCGCACAAACACATACACAAAGAAACTTACGCGTCCACATGCTTTGACACAAGACACACCCCAAATGGGACATGGTTGTCGAGGCGAGGGACTCAGTGACACCTTTCCCTTTCAAAGAGGGGATCAGTCTGCCACTGCTATTAGCTCAGGGATCTGGAGGAAGGACACTTTCATTTGAGGGTGACATGACTTTGAGTGAGTTCTACAAGGAATGGCAACTCGAGGAAGAAGAAGAGGGGGCGTAAGTTTGTGTGTGTGTGTGTGTGTGTGTGTGTGTGTGTGTGTGCGTGTGTGTGTGTGTGAGTTTCTGTCTGTCTGTGTGTTTTTAAGGGAGTCTCATTAGTGTGTCCTTCAGTAAGAAGACAGGCTAAGGGGCCCCATGGACTGCTGGGTAATTTGAGAAAGAGCTTGGCAGAGGAGTCTCTATCCTGGAGTGGCCTGACATGTATGTGTGTATGTGTGTGTGTGAGTGTGTGTGTGTGTGTGTGTGTCCACACACGTATGCATGCTGCTGAGGGCACGAGAAACACTGGAGAGGACTTCATCCATCATACTGTCATTCTTTCCAGATGCGCACACAAACCTACACGCAAACACACACACACACCCCGATACCCTTTACCCCCCAGTCCCCCCCCCACACACACACATACTGTACACATGGGCTACAAGCGTATTCAGACACACATGCAAGCCTGCCCCACGGACACCCATACATATGCATACATAAGCACAGTCCACAACATATTATGCCAGAGGCAGTCAAATATTCTACAAAATGATGGATCAGATGTGAGGGTGTTATTTTCCTGATGATCATTCCAACCCTCTCACCTACACAACACACATGCACAAACACACATCTATGCAAATATGCATCTGTGACCGAATGAAGGTGTCAAAACATGAAAAAATGTCCTTCAGCTCCATCTTTGCCAACCACCACCCAACCAACCACACACACACACACACCCAACCACACACACAGCAAATCAATACCCTCAAACCGACACAATAATTTTTCATTTCACTGACCACTGCATCATTTCAATGCAGTCCCAACAAAAGCAGCTGTATTTTACAAAAAAGGTTTTGTTTGCCGTCCATTCCACTGAAGATTTCCCCCACCTTCTGTTAACACTCACATCACATGCGTACTTCATTTAGCCTCTGAGCTCATTCCACACCATGATGAATACCTCAGTAATTAATTGATTTCTTTTTGACTCTAATTAAAAAAGCTGTGTGGAGATTAAGCTGGGCTAAATGAAGTAAAGATTGGTGTTGGTGTGTTTCAGGCCCATAAGATCACATATAAACACAGAGATAACGAGCGTACACATATATTCCTCTTCCAGATCCACAACCTTTAAAAGATGTTACAATATATTCCACTTTGGAGAGTATTTGCCCTCATTCTGTGAGTGTTTACTCAGAGACTGGTGCTTGGGAATAAAACCATTCAACATGCTCTAACCACAAGCTCTTAAGATATAACCTCCTGTTAACATCAAAACTATGCCACTGAGGTGCCATTTCCCCACATCAGTCTAGACAAAAAACAGAACCAAAACACGGCAGACAGAAACAGAGCAGACACAACCATACAGCAGAAGTTAGCTCCCAAGGAAACTATTAGACAAACAAGTACAAAAATTATTGCCACTATTATTACAATTATGACCTTACTGTTAGTCCAAACCAACTTATATCGTCTGTAAGCATTATATTAACAGAAAGCATAGCTTGAGAATTTTTTAAAATACACCAGGGAACAATTGACAGCACTTTTAAGTCAATTTAGCAGCTTCATAGTCACTTTAATGGTAAAATGGCTCACTACGGGATGAATGGAGGCTCTCTCTGCTCCCTCTGGAGATACCTAGCACAATACACCACTTGCAGCTTCTCAACTCCAAGCCGCTGTTATACGAAACCAAAACTTAATGAAACCAAAATCTTGTTTATTACCTTGTCAGTCAACATAACTCTACAAAAACACTGGTCGCTGGTTCATATTCATATTCATTTGCAAAACAAATCTACATGTATTGGTGAGAATTTACACCACTGACACCAACTTGAAAAATAAATAAACAAATAAATATGTGACTGTAAAGGGACCTCTGTAGGTAAAAAGGTTTGCATAGTGTATCTTTAACCGTTACAGTGCTAATTCAATACACCTTTACACTAATCCAACATATTTTCTACTAGATTGATCTCCACCATGCGTGATACAGTATCTACTAACTGAGCAGAGCACTGTCAAACAGACCACTGTTTAACTCAACTTAAGGGATGGCTGCGTAGATGCTACATTAGAAAAACACTACAGCCTGACCTATACTGGACTGGTCCTCTCTGTGGAGCCTTGCCTTCTTGATGTCCTGCTGTCGGACTGGGGATACTCAGGGCTACTCTGTGTCCCCATTTTAATACGACATCATCCTAAGAGAGGCCACCTGTTCCCCCCTGTCCCCTTTCCTCTTCACCTTGCCTCCCCCTCTTCTCTCCTGGCCAGCAGAGCCAGGAGCCACACCTAACCTTTCAGCTGAATGAAAAAACTGACACGCTACCCAAGAGGACAAGAGGAGGTCAGTGGAAGAAGTGGGAAAGAATGAAAAAGAAAGAAAGAAACAAAAGGAAAAATTAAGGGGAAAAAAGAGAAAGTGTAGGGAGAAAAAGGTAGACAAGAAACGAGAATTGTTCACAAGCCATCAGTTTAAAGCCTCCTACTCGATGCAGGGGTAAAGATGATCAAAACCTCCCTGCTAAGCTGTGAGAGAAAGAGAAAGAGAAAGAGAAAGAGAGAGAGAGAGAGAGAGAGGTTGGCGGGGGGCAAGAGGCAGAGAGAGGGAGGGAGAAGAGTGAGTAATCACCACGGCAGCACAGCATCACCTGCCTGAGAAGAGCCTTGCTGTGTTTGATCTCAAGCCTAGCTTTGAACACCGTATGCTAGAAAGTGCCTACGACCAGCTCACCCCTACTCGGCTTTCCTATTAATGCGACACACACACACTTTTGCGGTCAGGGGCTTGCCAACTTTACATTTATATGTGTGTGTGTGTGTGTGTGTGTGTGTGTGAGACAGAGTCAGTAAAGTGTGTGTGCCTGTGTGCATTTCAGTGTGTGTGTGTATGTGCACTTGAGAGAGATGTAGTGTGCACCTGAAATTAGTGAGTTCTAGTGTGCCTTTCAGTATGTTTGTGTGTTTGAGTGAGAGAGAAGCAGTACACATGTACCTGAAACAATTTCCTGTGCTCATATTCCCTGCACCTCTCTCTCAATCCCCTCCATTCACTCACACACACCCAAAGGCTTTACTTTTTTTGTCCTGTCCTGCCCTGCCCTGCTCAGCCAAGCCTCCACCTTCCGGTCTCCTTGGAGTCCCCACGGCCGCCCATGGAGGGTCTCTGCAGGTCAATGCAGATGACCCTGCCCGGGGAACATGGCCTTCCCCTTTACACAGCCTAATCGCCCGTCAGGACCTTCACAGCACCAGGGAGGGGTTGGGAAAAGGAAACCGAAGGAGTGGAGTGGAAACCAGGCTATAGCTCTTCTGTGACCTTCCTTTGCTGCATTCAAGGTCAATGTAGATTTATGTTAGGCCCTTTTGACATCTCTTTCCCAAACCACATGTGGAAGTGGCTACCCCTCCAGCTCCTTCATAACCCACAACCCCCTAACACACACATAGACATATGCACACATGTGCACGCACACGCACACACACACACGCACTCTTCTTGTGCCTTGCTGGTTCAGCCATTAAGGGGCCTTACTGACCCCTCAAGGCCAGCTCTTGACCCCCCCACCACCAGGAGCCTTTTTATTGGCTACAGGGTCAGTGAGTCACGGGGCCCCACAGAACTCCCATGGCTAACGCTAATGGCTAGCACTAATTGGGAACCTGATCATGTCTGTGTGCACGTGAACCCTGGGAACCCTGGTGTGTGCAATTAACGCTCACGGCTTGTTAAGAGATGACTGCTACTGATTAAAAGGCAAATCACATATCCTTGCTGGGCTATGACCTAACAAACATATTGTCTGGTTTAAATAGCTAAACCTTTAAAGGAGTTTATAAACATGTACCACATTTTTAGAACATGCAGTTAATGTCCTTAAAATCCTATAAAACACAAACATAAACCAATAAGATGTCATCTAATCTAATCGCTAACTCCACCTTTAAATTCATCCTCCGGTGTGTAGTCTACTGTGCGTGTGTGGTATGAATCTACACACACCCAGAAACACACACGTCTCTTCATCCAGTGTGTTCTGTGTATGTGTGGTGTGAATCAACACGGCAGACAAACAGCATACATATACATTTTGTAAGCAACTGTGCTCCGGAGGTCCGTGGCTGCACGCTCACAAACATGATGAGCTAACCACTCTCCCAAGTGCTGTGGCTATGATACTGTGGCATGTTCACATTGATTAAACACAGCTGATAGCAAACCTGTCGATTGGGGGGGGGGGCGCTCACATACGCATGTGCATGTGTGTGCGCATAGGCATATATATATATATATATATATATGTATATGTGTGTGTGTGTCATCCTGGTGCTGATAATGCTGGGCTGTGGAAGTTACACATGGCCCCCAGGGGTGAATGTGAGATCCTCTTTCCCAGCGCCCTACAGAAAGGCGAGATGATGCCTTGACAGAGGACAATTACACTGCTGGGAGTCACCAGTCACGCTCTACATTAGCTGCAGCAGGATGCAGACACCACAGCAATGAGCAGCACAGAGGATTACTGCACTCTATAGCTCAGCTCCTGTTTGCATGCATCTAGGGCAAGTGGCATTGCAACAAAGGCTGCTCCGTTTATTTAAAGTGTCAATGATCAGCCTGTTGTGTTTATGCTTGTGTGTTGTGGATTGGGTACCTGAATAACAAAAGCCACCTGATGAATTTTAAACAGATCAATCAAACAAGATCCCTTGCATGGTTATGGAGCTTTACACGAAACGGCTAGGAAGGAAGCATTACCCAGCTAACACAGAACTGAAATAAAAACATGTTAGTGTAGAACTGTCAGAGATATATCCTATGTTCCAACAAATGTAGTATTTGCATCTCACTCACAAATTACTGGTAATGTATAGACTTTCACACAGATGACATAAGTAATCTTATGTATCATAGAGTTATATTGCAGATTTCTGCCAATGATCATACACCTAAATTATTTACACATGCATTTAAATTACTTACATAAACACAGATATGTACAATACATTAATGTAGTCTATTAGTTTGAATTAGACGGAGTCAAAATAAATACTAGCAATTCAAAAGTTCAATCGTTCAGCACAGGTGTTTGGAGCTTGGTAGCTGTGTGGAGAGAAGAACAGAAAATGAGAGAGACACAGAAAGAGAAAGACAGAGAGAGAGAGAGAGAGAGAGAGAGAAAGAGAAAGGCAGAGATGGAGAGAAACAAGGCCGTGCTGAGTGTGAGCTCGTGAGTGTGGGTGCTGCTGAGGTGGCAGTATGGAGGATGAGGAAGTGAGTACATACCGTACTTCTTGCGAATCTCATCATGACGAGTCTTCCTCTCAGTTCTCCTGCAACATGGAGGGGGAGGGGGAGAGAGAGAGGGGGGGAGAGGGGGGGGGTGAGATGTCAGAGTGACCAAAGAACTTGATATGGTGATCAAGCCAATATACATACACAAGGTGTTATGCTACTCATCACTTTAGCATTAGTTTACTTTATGCTCCTGCAAATATTTTTAGGGAGTATGACAGCTTCAAATTCAGACCCAGGGGACCAGTATTACATTGGGTCCATTTTGAAGACTTTAGGAACAATTTCCTGTCGCAACAGAAGCAATTACAAACGTTAGCAAAACAAAATTCAATTTGACATCTAATACACAAGACATGGCAAAAGAACAATGTCACTGTCTGCTGGGATGAGACACTCAGTTAGCTTGTTTGAGTGTAAAGGTGTTATCAGTAGAGTCTTCAATGTCTGACAGGTGTGTGTGTGTGTGAGTTGGAGTAAGGAGAAGTGTCCATGATGGGACGGACAGTAAGTGTGTGCCCCCCACCCCTACCCTTCCCCACCCCTCGTCCACCCCTCAGCCAGGGGTGTTGCACACGAGTAACTGATCCTTTGTCACAGTCAGGCTGCTGAGCGCCACGCCTGTCACTCTGGCTTGGTGTCGCACTTTTCACACTTTCTGCCCATCAGCCATTATCGCTCACTCTGCCGTCTGACCATCAGCAGTTCTGATGGCTCCATGGAACAACTCTCTGATGGAGGGACGGGGGGGCTCTCTATGGTGGCAAACTGAGTGCGCTCTCTCTCTCTCACTCATATATACACACACACACACAAAGATACCCTTGGATTATCACTCTCTCTCATACATACATACAGTTCACACACTTCTCTCTCTCTGTCTGTCTCTCTCTCTGTCTCTCTCTCTCTCTCTCTCTCAAACACAGAAACACAAACTATAAGCTACTGATTCTTCACCCCTTCCAAAAGCATTTGTAGCTTTTCAATTTAATCAAAAAGAAAATTCAATAACACATCATTGATAAGTAAACTAAATAGCATATTCATCAGCACATCAATCGCTGTTGAACTTCAATCAATTGCTGGCCTCAGTAAACAATAGCAGGGGTGGGGGGCAGCCCCGCTCAGAAATCGAATGGCCAGTCAAGAGCAGTGGGAGTGAGAGCAGTGGCTTCGCCTGGCATGCTGATGCATTATTTAGGTGGCAGGGTTAATGTCTTTGTTTAAATCTGCTCCAGCCTCCTGGTAGACCCCTCTCTTCCACACCCACCCCCAAACACACCCCCAAACACACACACACACACACACGCCTGTTGTAAAACAACAGCAGCAGTTTTATATGGGTCCCTCCCTCTCAGTAAGGGAACGAATGGAGGAACGTCTGTTCACACATCATCACTCTCTCTGACCTCCATCCTCTCCCTCTGGTGTGTGTGTGTGTGTGTGTGTGTGTGTGTGTGTGTGGTGTGGGGGTTCGGGCGGAGGGCGGATGGGCGGGCCACTTTGTGCTGTCTCACCCAGGACGTAAATCCATTCAGCATCTACACACACACACAGACAAAAAGCTCTGGCGTAAATCAGTCAAGTCTTTATGGCCAGGTAGTGATCTGTGAGCAATCAGCGGCACTCTACAGACTGGGAGCTGCAGCCTGGCTGCCATCTGCCCAACAAAGACACACACAGACACACACATGCACATACGCGCGCACACAAACACACACACACACACACGGGTTCCCATGCATAGCTACACAGACCCCAACAAGTGGGGAGGAGGTATGGTTTACAATAAAGAAGAGAAAGAGAGGGAAACTGAAAGAGAGAGAGAAGAAAGGAAGAGAATGAGGGAGAAGAGAGAGTAATAGCCTGCCCTGACTACAGGGGTCAACTGGACACAGGCGGCAGATGTCCACTGCAAGGCCTTCGGGAGTCTGCAGCTGGTCACCCCTCAATAGGGTTATTGGCAGACGAGCCAAGCAACTTCATCAACAGGTAATTATCTGCATGCACACGCACACACACACACACACACACACACACACACACACACACGCACACACGCACACACGCACAGAGCCTCCCAAAGGTCCCCTTTGCATTTTCTACACACACACATACTCACAGTAGTGTGATATTACAATGTGGTTATGTCTTTTGTAGTGACTTGCCACAAAGCCAACCATTTTATGCCACCCCAGCTCTAGGCATATTCAGCTGATAAGGCAATCACAGTACGACACCCCCCTCCATATCAGCCCCCCACCCTTCCACCCCCTTGTGCACCCAGTCCCTACTCTCCTCAGCACCCATCTGTGTTTGGGACAGTCCTTACGCACCAGCGGGCGTCTAAAACACCTCATTAGGCAACTCCACTCCCGCCCTCAACAGACAAAAATGCTGCACAAACACACACACACACACACACAAACACAAACACACACAGTCGACTTCATAAAGCCATGGAACTGCACTATGGGATAACCTGGAAGAACAAAACCAGTCAGTAGTGTTTGTGTTGTGGTCGAGTCTCTGCAGGTTGCTTGAACATTGTGTTCTAGTTTTTTCTATCTTTCTTTCCTCCTTCCTTTCTTTCTTTCTTTCTTTCTTTTTTCCCGTACTGGCTCATTGTCCAAACGCAGCTGCAGACACACATACTGGACTGACAAACACGGAGGCCCCTCCGCATAGAAGGGAAAGCACTGCCAACGGATTAGAGCACACCAACTGTAGATTTTTTCCAAAACACATCCCCTGCTGCATATCACTTACCGCCACAGAACATGCAAATGGCACTAATCAAAAGATAAATATTTGTGTTGCACATCAACTGAAGCACTCTAAGCAAATTCAACTTCAAGGTCACATGCCACATGTGTTCGTTGCTTCTGGATTATGTGCAGAAATGAAGCTAATGTGAGAATACGGTGGACACTCTTACCTTTCATCTGAGCGCTGACGGGCTTCCTCTTGTCTTCTGGCCAACCTCTCCTCGTCTCGGTCAGGTCTACAAACAAACAAACAAACAAACAAACAAACAAACACGCACATAAGATACCTACAACATACAGATAAAATTACTCCCTCAACATGTTTGGTAGGCTGACATGTCTCCGTTCGGCTATGACAAACCTGCCGCATGAGTGCCCATCAACAGCTGTCCTCACCTCAGCAGGCTTTTAATTTGCAGACCTGCCAACAAACCTACTGCTCATCTGGCAGTGCAAGGCACCATCCGCACCTTGGTACAGACCACAGGATTGGCAGTCTAGGGAGCTACAGTCAATTAGCATCCCTGTTCTAAATACTAAGGATTAACATGTTTGAATATATGTTCAAACCACTAAAGATTACCATGTTTAATGCATGTTCAAAACACTGAGGACTAGGACTAGGACTACATGTTTGAATGTACAGTATGTATCAATGTAAATATAGAAGAGGATAAACCAAGGCAGCGAGTGAAGTGTGTCTGTTGGTAATGCGGTGTTCTGAAGGACATCTGCTGCAGATGTCAAGGTCGAGCATCATCCATCACATCAATGACCTTGACCCTGTGGCTCTCTGCAGACGCAGGAGAACCACTGGGTCCAGCCTGTTGGAAAGGGCACTGCTGAAGCGCCTGTGGCTCTGATCCACTAATCATGGGCTTTAGGAGGGGAGGTGGGGTTCATCTCCAGAGGGGTCTTAACTGGGGCGGAGGCGAAAATGAAGGTGGTGGCTTCGTCGCACAGAGAGAAAGGGCGACTTGGTCAGGAGGGGTGTGCGTACGTGAGTATGCGTCTGTGTGTGTGTGTGTGGATACACAGATGCATCTGCATACGTGTGTGTGTGTGTGTGTGTGTGTGTTAGTGTGTCTGTATGTCCACAGGAGCATCTGTGTGAGTGTGTGTGTGTGTGTGTGTGTGTGTGTGTGCGCGTTACAGTGTTAATTAACTGTGAGGGAGAGACAATGACAAATGAACACACAGACATGGAGCTGCTTTACACATATAGGAGGCGAGAGAAGCAGAGAGCACACTTCACAGCAAGGAGAGGCACACAGGCAGAAGAGGGAGTGAGTGTGACAAGAGAAAGTGTGATTGCAAGTGAGTGTGTGCATGTGCACGTGTGTGTTCACGTTCCTCTACTCCTCTGCTGCAGATCATCTCTGTGTAACAGCTATCTTTCAATCTTCCCATCTGCTGAGGGATTATGGACATTAATCGATTGGGTAAAAAGAGAGACCCACTTCTGCAGGTTTGTGGCGATCAGTGGCTTTTGGCAAAGCCATTGATCCCAGCAGAGATGCTTCAACAGGTCTCAGGTTTACCACTTTCAACATAAATATCTACCTGCTCTTGGCCACTGGTCACCTACTCGCAAATGGCTTTAAGGCGAAATGTGTGTGTGTGTGTGTGTGTGTGTGTGTGTGTGTGTGTGGCACAACCCAACTGAGGACAAATGTACTGGTGCTTCCTGGAATGGCAAAGTCACCAGGCTGACCTAGTTTGACACATGGTCAGGTAGGAATGTCAACATTTTAATGGGTGAGTGAGTGGTTTGTTTCTACAGTGAGCATGGTGAACTGTGTCTGACCATAGCAGCATGACTGTGCTGAGCAGGAGCAAACACACACACACACACACACACACACACACACACACACACACACACACACACACACACACGCACGTACATACATACAGAAACACAGCCACAGCCCAGATTCTGGCCTACTTATATTGTGTGAGTGGGAGACCAGAGGGGGGGGGGGGGGGGGCGGGGGAAGAGAGAGTGCAACGCTGTGTTTGTGTGTGTGTGTGTGTGTGTGATTCTCCAAATCAAGTTGTTTTACATTCATGTTTTAATGGGGGGTTTGTGCACTTAATGTAGGGCAAACATTTAGACCAAACGTGTGTTCTGTGTATGGAACTGAGACTGCTAATGATGACGAGGAGAAAACTGTGAGTGTGTGTCAGACAGCATGTGTGTCTGTATCTGTGTGTGCCTGTGCGCATGTGTGTGCGTGTGTGCGCGTGTGTGTGTGCAATGTGTGCGTGCATGTGTGTGTGCAAATGTATGAGTGATGAAGACTGTACCTTGAGGAGCTCTTCTTGCAGCAGCAGCAACAGCAGCAGCACACAACCAGGCTCACCAGGATGGTCCCCCCCAGCACTCCCATGGCTATGATCAGGGCCTCGAAGTTCACTGAGTACAGGACACACACACACACACACACACAAAATATTACTTGTCTTGAAAAGACAACGATTGACACAATACTACAGTAGTACTGCATGCACAATGACTGAGACTGCTAGCAATTTCTAATGCGGTCTGTACCTTATTTTATCTTTTCTTGGGTTACAAAGAAGTTTTTATTATTTTCACACGGAACATGAAACTTCAAACAATTGAATTGTGAAAGGTTAACTATCTTGTTCTGGCTTGTCATATTAGTCAGCAGCAGCATCTAATCCCTTAAAAAAACAAGAACCTATACTTTAACTGTGACACTCAACGCTATGGAGTTGATATTCAAGGCAGGGAAGATGGTATGTCTCGCAAAGGACTGCTACACACATTACTGTAAGCTCTCCTCTATCGAAAACAATCTTCTCCAAATGTGCCCCTGTAGGTCAGACACTGAGATTCCATTCAATCCAGCTGTGACTCAGTAAGAATGCAGCCGAAGTTGGTATCAATACCTCATGACGCATGACCTAATGACTACATTATAAGTATACACAAAAGTGAGTTAAAGCTATAGTTTAACTCCCTGTGGAGCTGTAGTGGTATATACTGAGGTCGTATACTCAAACTGAGTGCTTGGAGGCAAGAGGCACTTCTGAGAGAAGTGTTCTCTCCAAGTGTTCTCTACAAGTGCACTGTTGCCCTCTGCTGTTTGTCAGCTGATGTTACACCATCATAAAATCTGAACAACCACTGGGACTTCAATCCCTTTTGTTTGGCAGCCTGGAATGTGGTGCAAGTAGATTCATTAGGGCAGAGCCTGAACAAATCCTTTATGCAAGACCTCAAACAAAGGGATTTGTCAGACACTTTCTGCTCTACTTTGACAACAGAACAAACGACTGAAAGTAACCATTTCCTTGTGGGGAACACAAGTCATATTTTCCTTATCACAGGGGTGTCATGTGACAAGCGATAAATGTTCTGTTTTCATTCTGAATGCAGTTCATGGCGTGCTCGTCATACCACAGATCTTGTGTATACACTGGTGTGTGATGGGAATCACTATACCAATGACAATTCTTTGATGAGTTCAAGTGCAAAGCAGTTTATTCTTGGACCAAGCTTTTGGTCTGGTCTTAAACCCCTTGAAAATTCTTGAGAATGACATTTGTTCAAGCAGCAACCGAGGGCCCTGGGGAAACCTAATACAGCAACAAATTAAGCCCACAACGTTTCAAATGGAAAAAGCAATTCCTGACCTAGATACTTTCCTGCCTGAACTGCAAGTGCGGCTGATGACACAATGAAAAGTTCAAAATCCAATTTGCTGGCACCCAAATCCTTAGTAAACATTTGTGCGAGTGCTGCAGTCAGCACGCAGCGTGCATACAAAGCAGTAGAGCACACGCTGGGGCTCCAGCCATGGCCAACTCAAGACTTCCTGCTGGGCTGGGTTCATTCGCCACAAAGCGCAGATGAACACATCAACAACTCCGCCAGCGTCCGCCGCCAGCAATCAAGCGTCTGGCTGTGTCGGCCTGATGTGCTTCGACCTCAGCTGTGAACCCCAAAGCATGCACTTTGCATTCAAATGGCATATATAGGCATAAAGACCCTTTTTTTCTTACCCTTCATCATCCAATCAGACATAACTTTGCAGATTTACCTGCATGGGCCTGTGCCCAGGTTACACAGACAGGGTATGATGTGGCTCATTTTTAGCAAAAAGCTACTGTGTCAATATCTGCTTGGCCTATTCAACCTATTCAATGACTGGTTTGCATGGTAAATTCAACTGACTGATTTGTATTGGACTTGCACACACAAGTCTGCTCACTGTTTTGGGCGAGTTATGTGAGTGTTAAGTGTTCTATTCTTATACTTCCTTTCCAAACCCACATTTACATTTTTTTTTTTGCTGCAGTCTGTACCGTCTTGATAGTTACTTATTTCACTAGCAAAGGTGTTGTGGGCTTGTTCTGTGCTACATTTTGTCTGCTAACATTTTATGTCCCATCAATGCGTTTGCACAAATTATGGCTGAATTCACCAAATATTTGCTTTATATATGCAAATATCTTTGTAAGTATTTTGTGCAATAAAAATTAAAGGAACATAATCAACTTTAAGAATACATACACCACTGTTCAAAGGTTTAAAATCACTGGAATATGTTCTTGTTTGACATCTCATCAGATTACAGTGAAAAATTCAAAGTTTGAATGCTCAACATCTGACACACTATAAGATGGCTTTCTTGAGTAAAAACATAGTCTGAACACATTCATTACTTCAAATAAAATCATTAATTCTAACACTAACAATGACTACGTGTTGAGTTCATTTGCAATACTTCCTTTTTACACTAATTTCATCCATGTTTCAATGGAGAAAAATAAGCAGTGTATGTGATTTCAACTGAGTTACAAGCTAGTCTTCTGTAGGCTAGGTGCTAGGTGTTTGTTTCCTGTTTGTTTATTTTGTTCTGTCCTGACATGTTTTGTCACACTGCTTTTGAAATGTATTTGCCAGAACATTGTCATTTTCTATTTTTCTCTTGCTATTTTTTTCCTGAATTTCTCAAGCAGCTTTCCTTCCTACCAATGCTTTGCCCAATCTAGGAATGTACTTACCTGTGCTAAACTACCTAAAGTTTGTCCTCGAGGCAAGAAAGCATGCAGAGCTGAACAGTGTAAGGTTAATGGGTAACTGTTATCATCAATGCTGTATAAACTAAACCACAAATAGCCAAACAGCCCACAGAACAAGCCTATACCATATCATTACATTCACTTCAATTCTACCAAATCATATTGACAGCTATTTGTAGAAAGTCTGGTAGCTAGACCACTACTTTATCTTCTTGAGTGTTTTCTTGTTTTGTAGATTTTGCGACAGAATACAAAAATATCCCATAATCTCTCCCTCTTCCTCTCTCTCTCTATTTAACTATCTCTCCTCTCCCCCTCCCTCTCTCTCCATTTAACTATCTCTCCTCATCCTGGCCTCCCCTCTTTACCACTAGTAGTGGGAGCTGGTACTGTACTTACCCCAGCAGACCCCCCATCGTGCCTGGGAAAGGCTGCACACTGAAGCCGGTGGTAGGATGGTGGATACTGGATAATGGGTGCATGTGCTATTGGTCATGCACCAAAGGCACTAGAGAAAAAGGAAATGTCTCTGTGAATGCATTTTTGTCAGAAGGCAATCAAGAAGGCATTTTTGTAAGAAGGTAATAAAAAATGTTTATTAATTTTTTTCACGTTTTTAAAATCTAAATATTAACTCATCATCAAGTCATAAGACACTACAAAGAGGCTTTAAAAAATGCTTACCGTTACATTAGCAAGACAGTCTTCACATGATGTGCGGACATTGCAAGCTATTAATAAAATAGAAATAAATTGGACATTAGTGCTATGTTAGCCTTAATTTAGTGAAAGACAACTGTTCTTTGTTTGAGATTTGGGGTTAGTGCGAGTTAGCTTTTACAGAAAAGACATATGACCCTTACAAAACACAACTGCAGTAGTTGACAAGAAAACTTAATTTTTAAAGTACACTGCAGTACTACTGCAATATCATGAAGAAAAAAAGTTTCAAAACTGTGGTTAAACCCAGCGATTACATTGTCTGTGAGGAAACCCTTACAAGAAATAGCCTAACAGCAATATCTAAAGTGTTACTGCAATTCATTCACAGGATAAGGCTATGCGATATTCTGGACATCAATCCACTGAATACACTACTTTGCACTACTATGAACAACGCAATATTCTTAACAAAATATTGCAATAGGGTGCACTGTTCTTCGGTTTCTCATGCCAAATAACTGCAGATATATTTATAAGGGAGGATATAACAAACACTCAATGTCCTTGGGTTACTTTAACTAAGCAAAACATTTCTGAGAGCAAGTGGCAGCTGAAATGTGTAACAAACTGACTTTCATCTTGATTCAAAAGCTGAATGCAAAGGGGCTGCACACCTCGTGACAGAAATACAATAGGCTACCCAAAATATTTGAAGTCTACCATTCATCTGCAGCAGTGAACTGTGGTGCGGGGCACATAACGTTACGATCTGAAATTCGGCTAATTCTGCCAAATGCAAAACCAAAACACAATATAGTTAGTCATCCAGTTGCTAGTTGTGCAAATACACTAACGAGTTGAACAATGAGTTACATCACTTTAGTGTAGCCTCACTCAGAAGGTAAATTCAATATACCACCAGTTAGATCACAACTTGACAACCGTTTATGACCTCCCTTCAGACCAAAACAGCAGTTAAGATTGTGGGACACCTCTTCCATTGGCCACTTTCCACTTGAAGGTTTTCATTGGTAAAATAGTTAACCTATAATTATTAGCTGAATTGGCTGAACTTTTGGCTGCTCCGATCTTAACAAACAAGCAGGAGAGGTGAGGGTATGTAGCCTAATGTAAAACACTGTAACGTTAATGCAAAGTATGATGACAAATTTCGGTCCTGAAAGTTATCTTTAATCACAATACCATAGCCAACAATACCGTAGCAAAGGTATTTATATTTTATTACACCACAGCTGTTACAAACAAGTCTTTACAAAGAAAAAGAGAAATCTTACGTTTGGGAACAGGTGTTGGAGACGGAGTCGCACAAGTTCCTTGATGAACAAAAGCGAAGCTTATGACAATGAAAACAACAACAATCGAATCAAGAGCGCCAGCTCCTTTTGTAGGCATACTGCGAGTATTTAATCCACGGCGTTAATGATTAGTGGTCGTTTACTTCATCAACGCCTTGCAAATTGATATCAAAAGTTTCGATTTTCTAATCTGCAGTGACGACGTTTGATTGTTACACACTTCCTGTTCCTGCTTTTGATGTTGTCGACTGAGAGTTTTTAAACTCATAGCGCTAGCGCCCCCAGCTGCGTAGGCGAAGGTAATGCAAATCAATAACCTGCATCCAGAGGCCTGGTTTATGGTGCAGAAGGGCGCATTTCTATCCGATAATTTCTTGAGACAACTCTCCTCCGTTTGCAAGTGAATTATTGTGTATAATATGAAGGTTTCTAAAGATATAATAAGTTGTAACTTCTCATCATTAGAATCAATAGGTTACATGCAAGAAGGTGGATTGCTTCCTAGTTTGGGCCACTTCTCACAAGTGGGCCTTTAGACCCTATTCATTACAGGCAAAATAGTTTAATTAACAGATGGCCTATTTCACACCTCCTACATTTTCCCCCAGTTTGTCAGAAGGCAACTTCAGCTTATCAGTACTTTTCTGTAAAATCATTTTTTTTTCCTTGCCAGTGTTGTTTCATGTGCACCAATTAGCCTAGGTCTAGAAAGGTCCATGACTTTTGTCAGTTGATTTGGTGTGTTCATGTTTTTATAAACATGTAATATTGTAGCCACAAACACCTCTACCAATTTAAATGATGGTTGTTCCCTGGGCACAGCCATCTAGTTGTTTTGCACTGTCACAGCCCCGTCGTCATCGTGCTAAAGCCGCCCAACAACTCTCTACAAAGATAGAGCATTGTGATTGGTCCAACTGGACCAATCACAATAGGACCTACTGAGGCCCTATGGTGTGTGACAAGATGAACCTGCCCAGCAAAACTATTTGCTATGAAACTGGATTGCTATGTGCCCTCTTTATGTGTAAAATGTACGTGAAACTCTCCATTTACCCTGTACACACTACAAATTTTTCTACCTCAAAGTTATCCACCTCAGAAGTAGACCATCTTTTTCAGGCATTAAAATAACGCGTTTTAAAGTGGACAGAAGGGCTAAACAGATTCATAATAATAATATTTACAGTTAAGTGTAGACAATAGGCTACGGGGCCATAAAAGTAGCTACAAAAATGGTGAAAGCCTGTCTATGATCTGGTACCATTTAACGTTAATTATTATAAAATTATTAACAATTTTATATATATTATTAATAATAAAAACATAAATATATAAAAAGTGGAAAAACATTGTAGATAATGAAAAGAATTTGAGCTGAATTCGTCCCTAAATCAAAACTCATCCCAATAAAGATATTTGGTATACTGAAATATGTCTTCCGATCTAGTACATTTTCAACAATTTTCAGCAATTTTCTGTTATTCCCAATTCCCAGTTATTTTGTAAGGTCACTAAAATTGCTCTTACACACACAGAAAAAAACTACTTTTGCTTTGCATGCACTGGCAATTCCTTGGAATTATCTAGAGTTGGCTTCCTTCAGACCTGCCTACCTGCCTACTTCACCTATGATTTATTGAAGTGCCTATTGGGCAACTGTTCACTGCAACACCTACTTCACACGTATCCTAACATGAAAGGCTGGATTACTGTTCCAAAAAAGACATGTTTTTATTTATTGACAGTTTTTAAATTTTCTTTTTCTTTTTTATTTGCATTAAGGACATTGTGTATTATTGATTACGACAATAAGTAAGCTGCAAAGAACTCTGCATTGCGAACTGGTCACCTCAAAGGCCGTTTTAAAGTTAAGTTTCTTTATATTCAGGAATCATGTACATAAACTACAGATTATAACCTATTATAGCTACCGTTTAGTGGGTACCACTATGATTACCATTCATAGGCGCATTGGTATGGAACGGCGATTCAAATTTTTCAGATTTGCGTCAAAGGTAGACAGTTATACAAAGTACCTACCTCATCAGCCAATCAGGAGAGAGAATCTTTGTTAAAGGAGATAAAGCATTAATAAGTCATTAATATTAATAAAGCATTAATAAGGACCTTACAATCAGGCTATACATGTTATTTTAATATTGTATATGCAATATGCAGTGCATTACCAGTAAAATAGACCGGCTCAGGAAAGTCTGTGTCAAATTTCCCTTTTTTCATTAATTTATATAGTAATTAACTTATTATGCTAATTATGCAAATTGCCCAACATGCACCTTTTTGCAGCCCAGATGAATGACATCCACTAGGCCTGTAGATGACATTTCAGTCAAAAAAGTTTAGGGTACTCAACATTTCTGGGTCCAAGAAGTTTCTTCTAGACTAACAGTACTGCATTTCTCCCAAACAGTGAGTGATTACAGCTCAGGGCTCAGAGTAGGAGGATGTGGAGAGAGACAGCCAAGCAAATTACTTAAGTATTAAAACATAGCAGTCTATATGGTGGGCCACGCTGACTAGTATTTCGGAGGTGTGCCACATGGGTACATGCAATGCAGTACTTTGAAAGGTTCACTACTGCACAGAGGCAACAATGTATCTCTGGCATCAAGGCGATGCAGGACCATAAAGTAGGCTTCAGTGGGGTGGACGAAGGGTAAACTGTGACAGCCGATATGGGGAGAGTGAGTATTGATGTCCTGTCCTGATTGCTTTCAGTTATACACTTTTGAGAATGTTAACTCTCCATTTACAAACAAAGCATAAGTCATTTGTGAACATAGATGCTCTCTCAAAGACCTGAGTAAAATGACTAAGAATAAGTCATGATGAATCTGACCAGTATTCCCACTAGACATTCAGGATATGCTTTGCACCTCTGTGTTCTGTTTTACGTAAGAAAAGCTTTCACCGCCTGGCATTGCATACAATATCATCTAAAATCATCATGCTATCCAACTAGCTATTCCAATAAAGCTCGGGGTGGTGTTTGGACAAGTTTATGAATGCCTTATGAAGTAAAAGTAAGTTTCTTGCTACTTTTATACCAACATCTTAGTACTACTTCAACCTGAAGTGGCCCTGGAGAGAAGGACAGACAAGCACATGGTGAAAGCAAAAAAGTAAGTGAAAGACCTTGTGGCTTATATGGAATGATAACCAACAAGTAGCCCAGCCTTACATAGAGTGACCTGGTTTGACCACTCCTGTGGACCTACGGGGAAACTATGGCAGTGCATGATGATGACGGAATGGCCTTCTGGGCTTGCTACTCTTCACTGATGTGATTCATTCTCATGGGTGCAGAGTCCATAGATCCCTATATAGCCACAAGATTTAAGTTCAGCCACTAGATGGCAGCAGAGTTATACTATTTCCTGTCATGGTGGTAAAGCAAAAGTATTTAGTCAATTAAGCCTTGTATTCACAGTATACAGTTACTTTGGAGCATTGGAACATTGATGTTATGTATGGAGGGCTCTAGTACTAGGTGCTCTTGGAGTCAAATGTTTTTTTATTATTATTATTATTATTATTATTTCACACAGGGTGAAAACACCTATGTGTTAGAGAGAAAATTACTGAGAGACGGAGAGCCTTACACAACATGGGCTTACTAATTTGAGGACTAATTTGTGCATGTGTGCATGTTCTTAGCAATGAGATCATGAGGTCTGGACAGGCTACAACAAGATCTGATGAACTGGTGATTCTGAGTAGACATGTCGACACAGTGAGAGTGTAAGGATGTGTGTGTGTCAATGCTGATCAATGTGACACTGTCACTGTGAACAGAAATGCTGCCACTAGTGCTTCAGAAAGTGTGCATGACGTGGCAAAATCTCACACCACAGATATGAGACTGCTGAGGATGGTGTGAACAAAGGAAGGAAGAAAGGAAGGAAGGAAGGAAGGAAGGAAGGAAGAGGGGGTGGTGGTGAAGGAGGAAGTAGCAAATGAAGAGGAATAAAAAAAGAGGGATGCAGACAAGCCCAAAGGTATACTGGAGTAAATGAAGGGGAGGGCATTCCTAAGCACACATAACTGGTGCTGGTGCACTGTGTATTCCTACTCACTTTGGAGAACAGCATCCTCCTGCTGCTCTCTCTCTTTCTCTCTCTGTGTCTGTGTCTCTCTTTCATTTATTCTTCTGTAACTGCACATGCACACAAACACAGAGTCTCTCTCTCTTACGTGCTCTCTCTTTCTCTCTCTCTCTCTCTTTCTCACACACACACACAAAAGCACAAAAACACATACACGAACACTGCCACAATAGCACAAACATCACACCAATCAAGTCACACCCATTCGATTTGGGTAATGGGGGAGCTTCAATTAGGTTGTCCATCTGCATAGTGCCACTGCTCCCTTTGTGTCTCAGAAGCTCTTGACAGGCAGGAACGGGCTCGCAGGCCCGGAGGCAGCCGCGCCACCTCCCATGCACCGACGGCGCCAGGCTAACTATAGCCACACCACCTGCAGTGGCAAGGTAAGGGGTCAGGGTCACTAGCTAAGGGAGCTGCAGGTGTCTGCCGCCAAAATGGTGAAACCTAGAGCCACAGAGCACAGATCACATGAGCCACAAAAGAGAGAAAGAGAGAATCATCTGGCTGCTGGTAAGAGAGATATCTGTAATTACAATGTGAAGGATTTTTGTGTTCGCTGGTGTGTTGTGGGTAATGGTACGACACGACTGGCACCATTCTTTAGGCTGGTCGTGTCTATTCAGTGTGTCACTTCGATAAACACTGAACACCAACACTGTTCTCACAGCTGTGCATGCTTTTGTTCTATGTAGTTAAATGAGAAAAATGTAACAAAAAACCAAACAACCAAAACCAAAAAAACAAAACTTAGGCTATTATCGACTCACTTCAAACAAGAAAACGAACAAAAATGTTCTGCTGGCAATTATCACATGTAAAGACCATATCCCATTTCTTTGAAGGAGAGAGATTAAGCGTATTTAGCATACAGGACATGGTAAACATTATTTTAAGAGACAGAAATAAATGAATCACTATCAGGAATAAATTAGTCACTAACAAACTAAGGATTGCAATTAATGAGCTACTTTTAGATTAGGTCAGGTCAGGTCTGCATTCATCACAACCACACCAGGACTTTGAAACCTTGGTAGAAGTTCTATAATGAAGGCTTTTATGAAGTCATGTCTAATGGTATGTTTTCATCACTGAATCTTGGAGTTGTCCACTGCAGCAGTGTTGTTTGCCCTCCCTTGCCCTCTGCCCCTCGTGCTCACATGCACACACACACACACACACCTCTCTCTTTCTTTCTCTTGTGTACACACACACACACACACTCACTCTCTCTCTCACACACACAAACACTCATGCAACATACACACTCTCTCTCTCTCTCTTTCACACATTCTCTCTCCTCTCATTCCATATTGCTCTCTTTTTCCAACTGTTTAGCCTCCAGGACCTGGTCTTGCCTTTGATGTTCCTCTTTTCAAACAGAAATCCATGGCGACGGGGCCATTTTTGGTCGAGTAAATAATTTGTAGCTCTGAGAGTGGGGATGGGCACCTTAGGAAATGCTGGTTTGAAGTAAATAGTAAGCATGCCATGGCAAGCCTGTCCGCCACACTAACAAGTTTTCCTCCTGTTGAAAATAAAATGTGTGCCTGCTCACTTCTGGCACACATCAAAACTGCACATATTAGCGTGCAGTCCACGTGGTCGTCTACTCCCTCCAAACCATTCCCTCTTTGCCTGCTTTAGCATTCCTTCTCTCTCCCGCTTCCCTCTCTTCTCCCTTCCGTCCTCTCTCTCTCTTTCCCTTCATTTTTCTTGGTCTCTCTCTCTTGCTTTTCCTTCTGTCTCTTTCCTTCTCTCCCTCATCTTTGCTCCCTCTCTCTCTCTCTCTCTCTCTCTCTCTCTCGCTCCCTTTCTCTCTGTCTCCTCTGGCTCAGTGGTGTGTTTCTCAGAGATAAGACTCTTGCTCATTTCACACATGAGTGGCAGGATGGAGTGCTGGGTTTGGGGTGGGGTTGACGAGGGTAGAGGGGCACCCAGACTCACACACAAAAATGGGGCCCCATTCTTTCTCTCTTTCTCTCTCTCTCTCTCTCTCCTTCCTTCCCTCGCTTTCACTCCCTCTTTTTTCTCTATCTTTTTTTATTTTCTCTCTCTTTCCACTCCTCCTCTCGTCTCCTTCCCAAAATGTTCCCTCTAAAGCAACAGAAGAAAGCCCTGGTTGCATGCCCTTCCTACATAGCTGTGGGCAGCATGCAGCCTGACTCCAGGGTTTTGGAGGGGAGAGCTGGTGCCATCTTCCCTGGAAGGAGTGTGTGTGTGTGTGTGTGTGTGTGTGTGTGTGTGTGTGTGTGTGTGTGTGTGTGTGTGTGTGTGTATGTGTATGTGAATGTGTATGTGTATGTGTGTGTATGTGTGTTTTGTACATGTGTGTATGTGTGTGTGTTCCTTTATGTGTGTGTTTTAGTGCATATGTGTGTGGGTTCGTGTTTGTGTGAGCTTGCACATCTATGTGTGTCTTTTTTGTGTGTATGTGTGTGTGTATGTATGCAGTTTATACCTTCTCCCATCTACATCTCCTGTATTTATGTTCCAAGCAGCTTGGCAGGGACACACCAGGTGTTGAAAGGGATGGACCAATAAGAAACCTGTAAGGAAAAACACACTACCACCTCTTGTGCATAATCAAGTAGGAGACACAAGAGTTTGTGGTTTGTTACATTATCTTATGAACCGTTTGCACTCAGTATAATTAACCTGAACAGCAAACAATAGCCAGTGCATCTATCAACATTCCTCTTCACAAGCATATAAGGATGTATAACCACTTTGACTTGAACATTTTGTCACCATATGCACTTCACTACACAATACCTTAATCATCAGATCTCTGTCTCTCTTCACTAACCCCCCTACCCCCATATTGAGTCTGTGCTGTCACCATCTCTTGGCTCAGGTGGTGGTTTAAATGGGGGTAGCGTTGTGGGGGGCGATGGGGTGGAGAGCTGACAGTGAAGTATATGAACAGCTCCACGGTCTGCTGGCCCTGTCACCACGGCCCTGCTCATGAAAGGACTTAGTCATGCAAATAGAAACTAATGAAGAGCTTTTACTCATTTAAGTGGGGACCTCAGGAGTCCTTTTTGTCTCAGCGGAACAGGACCTGTCTGTTCTGCGCTGCACCAAAGCTATAATAAGTAGAGGCGAGTGCAATGGATGTAGTAGAAAAAAAAGAAAGAGAGAGAGAGAGAGAAGGAGAGAGACGTACAGAAAAAGAAAGTAATACAGAGAGGTATCACCTAACAGTGAGCGATTGGAGAGTATTGTAGAAAGGCACAAGTTTATTAAAATGCAGAACTCCAAGGCACCGAGTCGCTCAGCACTGTGATCACTTATAGATTCCACAGGGAAGTACAAATGAGCTTGGCACATTTAGAGATATGACTGGTAACCCCTAAGGTGAAACCCATGGGTAGTGTCCCACCCTAACCCCTCATGCTGACTACTAGTCATTCAAATGAGATCGATTGCCTTCTCTCACACAGCTTTGACAAATACATGAGCACAGAGAAACAGGGAACACAGCATCGGCTCCTGATGGGCCCGATTCTCCTTCCCTGGTGCTTTTCTAATGGAAACGCAGAGCTGGGTAATGCCCGTGGCGTGGCATCCGCAAATGAAAATCGTTTCATGTCACTCCCTCAGTGGACGTCTGAGAACCCATAGGGAAAACATTCGGGCTAGTGTGGAATGAATGTTAGTGGAGCGACTGGGGTCAGAAGAGGGGGGTTGGAGCCACCTTGGACGGAGTTATGGCTCAGCCTGTAATGAAGGCCTCTAAACCGCATCTGGGGTGTCCAGGAGGGACAGAAGAGATAGGAAGGGAGAGATAGGATTGAGTCTGGAACACCTTATTTCTAATGGAGAATTAGCTCATAATGCCACACGACTTTTTCACTGTCCCACAGGGGGAGAGGAAACAGGGGAGATGAGGGTGATCCACGTCAGCAAACACACACACACACACACACACACATACAGTACATATTCACTTGCAGAGAGGGAGAGAGAGAGATAATTCAGAAATGCAACTAAAATCAGGACCCCTGTCCCGATTTAAGTCACATGATTGTGTCAGTGTAGTCTCCAGAAACTCCTCTAAGTCATTTTCTGTCACATTTACTGAGTTTTCATTTGACTGATCTGAACCAGCAATCTTAGATCACTTTCAGTCTCTGGACAGACACACACACACACACAGGTACACTATACATACAGATACACATACACACACTGTATATCCAAGTTGTGTCTCGATTCTTTTGCAAATGAACACATGAAGAAATTAAGAAATCAGAGCGTCACTAACTGCCATGTGTCCATATTTGTGGGGGCTTGGAAGTTTTTTAATTCATTCCTTCACTCCCAGGACTGTATGACCTAAGGACCAGAAGAAAAGGTGAACACCAATACCCATAATTACCTTCTTTGTGAATCAATTTAATTATGGATGGATGGGGTGGCAAAAAAACGAAAAATCAATTCGCACCATTCACCACTGACTGGACCAGCTCACAGACTTGAATGTCGGACCGTACTATTTTCTTGTATCAGACAGTTGTCATTGACCATCTCAGTTTCTGTTGTGTTTAATTTGAGTCTCAAGCTCTTTAGCAGACTTTTAACAAGCAGGTTTTATTGCAAGAGCCCATTATTTCAGGTGACATAATTGCAACCATAAATTGTTTGAGCCTGCCTGCCTCTCTCTCTCTCTCTCTCCCTTTCCCTCCAGTGATCAATGTAACAAGAGCAACAAAAGACTAGCAATCAAACCAGTTTTTTTCAGCAGCCACGATTAGCAGCACTCAGTGCATTTGTAGCATTGTGAGGCTAAATAGTGAACCACCACCACCTCCAGCACAACAACAGCACACCATTGCATCATTCGTGTGTCACCTCAATGAACCCCCGTGTACTTGTACCACTCTAATGATCACTCTCGATATACGCACTTTGTGAAAAATCTGAACGTGGAAAGCAAGGCGGTGTCTCGCAGGCACAAAACAATACGGTATTCAAGGCCAAGTTGTTTGCTTCTCTCTTTTTTTTCCCTTCCTCTCTCTCTCCTCTTTCCTCCCCTCTCGGCATCTTCTCTCCGCTATTTCTTCAGAGGCTCATCTCCCCAGTCTGATCCACAGGAGGTCAAGGCACCATTAGAAGGTGTGGCAATAAGCGGGGCAAAACCATTAAGTGGAGCAGGAATGTGAATCATAGAGCCATAAATCACGGGGATGGCGGTGAGCGTTAACACACGAGCGCCGGCGCCAAACAAACAAAGCTCTAATTATGGGCCAATTATGCCGGTAATAACGCAGCTCGCCGTGCCTGACTCGGCCGCCTCAGCCCCGAAAAGCCGCAGCGCAGCGCAGGGCAGGATGATTGATGTGCCAAAGGGTGGAGGGGGCTCCAGATGTGTCCAGTCCTGTGCACGACCGAGGCAGTCACTGCGGGTGAGCTGCCGTCTGAGATAAGGTCTGTGAAAAAGGTCTTGGTCGTGATCTGTGATGTCAGATTGTAGGAGGGTCAAGTCCCTCCTAGATACAATCTGCCCTTACCAAGGCCTGGGCCTGGAGCCCTCCAGAGTCATCCAGCATCTGGGCTTGTTTACCATGAAGCTGATTATAACCAAGGTCTTCACGGCCTCTCTGCGGCATAATGCCTAACGTATTTCAGCTTTACAAGATGAGCGAGGATTTTTATTAAGGGTACTTATTCTGGCATACATTTACTGCATATGCTGGGAGCCTTGCAGTGTGCAGTCCTGTTCTGCACTGGCACTTAGGAAAGCTTTAAATACATTACTGCATGCACCATTCCCCTGGAAACACATTTTTATATGCAGTAAGTGTGTGGGCAGTCTCAGTGTTTTATTACATAAAACAATATTAGACACACACACTTTATTACCGTCTTGTTGCATTTCTATATTCACATGCCACCATTTGCTAATGTACAAGACGCCATTGGGCTGAATGTTTCTGTAATACAGATGCAGATAATGTTGAACAGTGATGTTGCAAAGGGGCTAGCAAAGGTTAGGTATGAGATTTTATCCCAAAATGGTAGGCACAATGACACAAAATGGATCACTTATCCATAACTCACAATCACTTATGACGACACACATTTTCACACACAAGTTTATATTAGGACCAGGATGCTGTGTTCAAAGGAATTCAAAGGAAAACTCTCATAATGCCATGTGATGCCATAATGCAATGCCAAAGTGAACTCTCTTAGATCAGTTCTAATGGACTTGCTCAACACTGACATTGTGCATTGACAATGTGATGACGAAGGGGCGATGGTGGCACAGGTGGAAGAGGTGCCGTTCGAGGTATCGAAGTGTGCTTGAGCAAGATACAGAACCCCAAATTGCTCCTGGTGCGCAGGTTGGTACCTTGCATGGCAGCCTCTGCCACCGGTGTGTGAATGGGTGAATGTGAGGCTTACATTGTAAAGCACTTTGAATGCTGGCGGGAGTGGGAAAGCACTATATAAATGCAGTCCGTTCACTATGATCAAAAAAGGAATTGATCCAAGAAGGGCCAAATATGTGGGAATATGAATGTTGTGGAACTGCAAAGTAGTTTCACCATGTACACATTTCTGTCTTCCTAACCAATCACCGATCTCCAATCACTTTCAGAGGCTAAGAGACCAATCAAACAGAAAACCACCTCTTCAGCAGCCAATCAGAGCATAATGCTCCTGACTCTCCCCCCTATCTTTCACTCCCTGTGTGCTAGGGGAGCCTCAGTGAATTTATTAATTTATTTTTTTAATTGAATTTTTCCCACAATTTCTCCCCTAAGTTAATCCCCACACTGGACTGCGGATGGGTGATTGGCGTGTAATTACTGGCAGTTGGCGGCAACAAAACTCAGGCTTCAGCAAGACTGCTGTCGGTATACTTTCTCTCTCTTTCTCTCCACCTCTCTTCTTTATTCTTCCTTTTTCCCTCCAACAGAGCCTCTCTCTCTCTCTCATACACCCTTCTGTGAATGTCCATCCAACTTTCCTCACATCTGCCACTGTCTTCTCACACTCATCTTCTTCTCTGGAGAGATTACCTTCTCACCCTTTTGTCTAGTTCTCCCATCTGTTCCACGCTTTCAACTCATCCCTCTGCTTCTGCTGCTGTTTATACTTCCATTTGGTCTTTCTCTCTCTTTGGTCAAATATATCTTAACCCTTCTTCCTTCCAATTTATTTTCACATATAACATTAGACGTCAGCACAGTAGGCTACAGTATTTTACCCCCAAATCCCCCTTTTTCTTTTCTAATCATTTTTCCTCCCTGCTATCTATTGGGGGCCAAGCATCGGCCTGTGGCTGTGCGCCGCTGAGCTATGCCACGCCACACTGCGCAGTGCCGTACCAATGCACACTCTTCCATTCTTTGAGGACATATGTTAATAAAACAAGCTGAAGATAACGGTAATTACTGCTCTGCTGGCCTAGCACTCCAGCAGGGGCAGACAGAGAGAGAGAAAAACAGAGGGAGAGAGAGAGAGAGAGAGAGAGAGAGAGAGAGTTTACCACTTCCAGCACCAGCCGTAGCAGCAGTAGTAGCCCAGTCTAAGAGCAGGCAGGGGGGATTAATTCAGCTTTTAATTAGAGAGTGAACTCTCAGCGCTGCAGCATCTGACAACGCCCCCATTCCCATCACCATCACCACCACCACCACTGCCGTGCTACCCCACGCCCACCCATCAAACCTCCACCACGCTGGATGTCACTTAACCCCACCTTTCTCTATCCTTCACATATAACTTTCTCGTCACCTCTCTTTTGTGATCTTTCTCTCTCTCTCTTTCTCTCTCTCTCTCTGCTTTCCTTTGTTTCCCCTCTCTCTCTCTCTCTCTCCTCCTTTGACTGTTCTTTCTTTAACTTCTCTGGTGTCTCTTCATCATTGGCTTCTCTCTCACTCTGTTTCTCCTCTCTCTCTCTCTCTCTCTCTCCTTCTCTCTCCATCACTTGAGTATTAGTATAAGTAATTACAAATTCCTGTGTGCCTGCACGAGTTGCTAATTTAAAATAAATGTGTTGATCTCTTTGAATCCCTTTTAGTTTGGAGCAGTCTGTCTTGTACAATTAAGATAACCGGGGGTTGTGATGGGTAGCAGTAGTGGGGGGTAATTGGAAATGCCTGTCTTTTAAACACTTCTTCTTTTATTCTCTCTCTCTCTCTCTTACTCTCTTACACACACACTCACTCGCTCTCTCTCACTTTCTCTCTCACTCGTTCTCTCTCTCTCTCTATCTCTCTCCTTCTCTCACACAATCACACGCATACACTCTATCTCTCTCACTCTCTCTCACACGTACTCACACTTACTTTCTGGCTCTCTCATTTTGTTTCAAGTTCTCATGAGAGTCCGTGCAGATGCAAAGCTTTGGCGGGGGTTTGAAGTCGGCAAAGATAAATAACGCTCTCTCTCTCTCTCTCTCTCTCTCTCTCTCTGCATGCATTACCATTGATTGCCCTACTGTGCAAATTTCTGTCTGTGTGGCACCAGGTTCTTTGAAAACAGACAAACAACACCCTCCCACCAGATAAAACAAGATGCTCCACTCTCCAAAATGTTTAGTCTAGTGAAGTGATGTCGCTGAGGATATCAGGAGGCATTTTCTTTCCCACCCACCCCTGTGTCTGCAAGATGCGTCAGGTGTGAATGTGTGAAAATAAGAAACCAGTGGTACTGAGTTGGTGGGACTTGAGTCCAATGAGTGGTCTGACTCACTCCTGTCAACATCAGTAATGGCAGAGGAGACTGTACGGTGTTGATGCTGCCTTGCCATAAATCTTTCTTTGGCTCTGCTAAGTCTCTTAGTTTTTCCTGAACACACATGCGTGAGCCTGTACACACACACACACACACACACACACATACACACACACACAAACAAACTTTCTCTAGGGTAGATTATTGTTCAACACTGACTAAGAAGATATTCTCATGCCTGTGGCTTTCCTCTGTGTGTGTCCTATTTTGTATGAACTCCTCTGTCAGGGCTAGATGTGTATGTGTGTGCGTGTGTGTGTGTGTGTGTGTGTGTTCATCATTTAGAGATTATTCCCTGTGCCAGTGTGAGCACGAGCGCCTGTGGCAGCAGGCTGATTTGAAAAGGAGCTTGTATTAGACTTGCCGCATAGGGGGGAGAGAGAGAGAGAGAGAGACAGAGAGAGAGAGAGAGAGAGAGAGAGGTGCGGCACACAGACAGAAGGGTGGTTGCTCGCCGCTCAATGGCTGCTCTGACAACATCATTTGCATTCTGTAATTAACTGTCTCTCTTCTTTCCTATTTCTCATTTTTTTGTCCAAACACACACTTTACACACACACACACACACGCACACACACACACACACACACACACACACACACACACACAGTACAAACCCCATCTGCCCTCTCTCCTCCTTGGTTCTCTTTCTCTCCTCCCCTCTTTCACCCATCCTCACTCCCCTTACTTTCACTTTTTTCCTCTCTCTCTCCTGCAGGGGTTAGTGTCTGACAATTCCCAGCCTGCGAATTAGGTCTCTGTTGCCTGGGTAACAGGTCTTTATCAAAGACCAACACACTAGGGAGGATGAGGAGCTGAAGTCTTGGGGAAGCTTTTTTTCATGAGTGTTACAGTGTGTGTGTGTGTATAATGTGTGTATGTGCGCATATGCAAGCATGTATATTTTTATCTAAAACGGATTTCCTTTCCGGTAGCATAGGACGATCTGGAGATTGTAAAACAATGACTTGGATATCGCCTGCAGAATTCCCACTGATTTATTTGGGCTTAAGTGGGAAGGACCAACGGCTGGCAGTGAGCCCTCTTTAGGTGACAACCTAAACTACCGCTGTGCCGACACCACATGAATTCCACTGTTCATTTAAGACATGAAAAAGCTGCACTTCACATTCACAGATCTCCCTTCCAATCCTGGCATGCCAGCTTGGCTCTGCTCGCTCTGCCACGACAGCCTGCCTCCACTCACACAAGCCACTAGAACAGGTTCACATCAGAGAAGGTTCAGCTCTCCACTCCTCCCTGAGGCTCAGACACAAAACAAAGGTTGTGAGTGCAAAAGTAGGTTTCCCCTCCACATCTCGATGCTAAGCTGTGATCATACAGTGGCTTCCGTTTCCAAAATTTGCTTTCTGTCCAAGAATTTTGTGCAAATTAAAAAATTTAATAGAATTAAATAAGGGTGGCTACAGATAGTTGGCAAACACCTGTCAGGTATCTTTGGATTATAGTATGTGCTCAATGTATGTCACAATTCCTATAGTTTATACCAGCTGACAAACTTCCTGTTACATTGGCCACACTTGGCAGCTTGACTAACCATGGCCCTAATAATATCTATAATAGAAAATCTATATAATATAATCTAAAGTATATATAATCTAAAGTTAGCAGTCAGAGTCAAATAAAACCCCTAACTTCAATGTTAGCTGCTACAATGTACAACATTTGAGTGTGACGACCTACCCTCGTGGCCAATGTAACAGGAAGTTTGTCAGCCAGTATAAACCAACTGATGTGCATTGAGCGCATTGCATTTGTCTGGAAATCCAGACGCAACAAGTTTTAATTTGCTCTTCAAGTCCATCCATAAGCCACAGGAGCTCATTAGCTATATCCCTAAATCCCGTGCAGTAATCGCATCATCTCATATATGTACAGAGTCACTGGATGGCCTTAACATGATAATGACAAAGCAGCGTCATAGAACCACTTTTCACAGACAACAAACATGGCTGTTCTGATTGGTTATTGTGCTATCCAATTGTGTACAGAGGCATATTGCTAATCTGGTGGGCAATCGCTCATAGCCAGACTGAACATCTCCCCAGCAGTGGGTCAAGTTCCCAGGCTAGTATTACATGGCAACAGGCTGTGAAAAAACTTCAACAGAGAGCAATGACATTGCATCAGCGTTAAGACGAGTACGTAATGTGTAACCAAAACACACTACAGCTAGTACAACTGCAGCAGCTTTGCCATCCTTTATGGCCTTTGTTAACTTCACATATGGCTTAAAAGTATCGCTAAAGGATATTAAGGAGTATTATCAAAATAAAAGATACTAGGCCCAGCCATGAAAAATGAACTTAAAATCAAAATATTCTGTGAAAGTCCTTAACATACAACAGGTCAGAGACTTGTGAGTTGACGGACATGCAAAAAAAGACCTGTGAACATTTCAGTTAACACAAACCATCAGAGGAAGAGCAAGTGGGGCAGCTTTATAGTAAAGAAGAGGATGAGACATAGGTTGGTCACTCATCACTCATTCTTTCAGTGTTACAGTTTGTTGACTTTTTCAATTCAATATTTCGAGATCCACTCAGCCACTTCAGGGTTTGAATAGTTTCTCTACAAAAGCGACCTAGAAATGGGCTTTAAATGCAGACAGACCTCTAAGTTTGGGCAATTATTCACAACAAATATTGCTTCGCCACCGTGGATACGCATGAACAAGAGTCCTGTGATTATTAGACCAGAGCTATACATAACAACTCAGACAAGTCATTTGTTGCAGATAGACTCCTGTGGTCCAATCAAATTTGAGGAAGTTTATGGTCACTCAGATTTTTTTTCCCTTAAAATTTAGCAAAATATTTTTCATCCAAAATGCAATTCTCTGGAAACAGATAAAATAATCCCACAAGGTTGGAGTTCGGCAGTGTTCCCAACAAACAGCTACAATAGCCGGAGAATAATGACTCACTATTGGTATTCAACATCAAGGCAAGAAGACATGTTTGAATTTGTCTGGCTACATTAGTTTAAATGCAGAACTCTTTTTGTCTGCCTCAATAACAGCTCCTAATCAAATGGCTAAATACAATCTAAAAATCTATTGATTCAGCTGAGAAGGGCCTGGCTGTGTGACACACTCACTGTTGATCCCCTCCTCGTGCTTCACTGGGGACTGGGAATCAGTCACACTGGCTTTCAGCCTAAGCTCAGCAGATGCCCCAGAAATGAATGAGTGTGTTTAAGGCAGCTGTGTAAATCCCCCCCCCCCCTCCCCCCACCAAGCTCCATTCCATTAAACAATTCGCTCTCATTCTCTGTCAGTCCCTCTGTCTATTGCTAGGCCAGTCAGCTCATCTTGTGATGCACCGGCTTAGACTCATACAGCCCTTTTTTTAGAGGATCATAAGCTTAATGAACTTTATTCCTCGTTTTTATAATGTAACAGGTGGCTGCTGCCTTGCTTCACAAACTTGTCTCCCAACAGTCACCGTAGCTGTATCCTGCTCTGCCACACCCCTCAGGTAGCACTCGAGTGGCAAGTTCATTCGTTAGCTTAAATGCCAGGATGCATGAAACTGTTACTGCAACTTTGCCAGCCTGCCTCAGTTCTTGGCAATATGTGCACTGCCATGACACTATGCAGGTGCTCTGCCATTTTAAACACAATCTCCCGGGTAGCATGCCAGCTAAAGAACTGCCGAAGCTGTCCTTCCATAGGTTTGGCCTGATATGCCAGGGACTGTCATTTTCATGCGGGCTGGATCAGAGATGCAGAAACTGTGGCCACTGCTGCTTTGCCTTATGTTAATTTAGCTTCATTCTGGCTTTTGCCTTCTGTATTTTGGTATGTTTCTTTACTTTTGTTTCTTATTTAATTCAGTCTGCATTTAGACATGCTAGGCCACTAGGGAAGTAGCCTGCTTGTGAATTTGTGCTGCTATAGTGAAATGTTACATTTTCTTGGCCATGTGCAAGTTAGCAAGCCTTAACCTATGGTCCTCTCTCTCCTACCTGTTATAGACAGACAGTATTACAGCTGTTCTACAGGGGGTGTCTGCAATTGAGTCTCTTCTCGGCGCACTGCAGACCATGTTAGTAGTGGTAATGTGCACCTCACCATTTGCTGTCACCACCTTTTCCAGTATCTGTGCTGTGTGAGTATGTCTGTGTGTGTGTGTGTGTGTGTGTGTGTGTGTGGACAGGCACCAGAACTAAGAGTACCAAATGTGTGTGTGCGAGTGTCAATCTTCTTCCAAGACAGGTAACCCCTCCTCCAGTTGATTTACTTAATGCCATTACTACATGACTTCCTGTATCCTCTGTGAATGTTTGCCCTGTGTGTTTGGATGCCTCAAGTGCTCCGTGCAACAGATAACTTGACAGTACTTTCTTAATTGATTGATTGATTAATAATTATTTATTTTTTCTACTGGAACAACACATGGCTGTCCTTACTAACTTATCTGTGTGTGAGAACCCTCTTGTTTTAAATAAGGTGTTAGAGGTTGAACTGAGAGGAAAGCATATCTTGTGGTGAAAGGTACTGAGTGGCATAGTTGTGCACCTCACAGTCAATACTCTCTTAAACACTTTGGTGGGCCACAATCAGGATTTCTGTTTTTCTGCTGCTGGCTGTGTGTAACATGTCTGGTTGCTTCAGCTGGCACAGAAGAAAGAAAATAGTTCAACAAAACTTTAGTCTTTGTGAAACAAATTGTTTCTGCCTCCCTCATCCGCCTGCTTTTCCTCCATTGTCCATGACAGTCTCCATTAAAACGGGGAATGTTTTCTCGGACAATGGACAGATTACTCGTTTTCTGGCATTTCTGGGCTACTGTTTGGAAGCTGCTAAATGCTTCAGCCCAAATAGTTTCTATTAGTGAATTACAGAATGTTTTCATATCGTCAAATTGTCTTCTTACTGTTTACAGATTATTCCAATATATAGGTAGGAGCCACAAACTGAAGGGTCAAGAGAATCTGAAAGTTTGGTCTAGAAAACAAATTTAATTTAATTCAAATTTATTTCCTCATAATATAATTCTTTCTCACCTTATTTCAGGTAAATTCATTTAGTTTCCCCTGAACTCATTAAGTGAAAGGTCACTGGGCTTCTGGTGTTCATGTTCCATTCTTAATGGCGGAAAGAGGGGATTGCAGTGCAGAGAGCTGTCACAGAGGGGCAGCTTGCTTCCTTCCTCTTTTCTCTTCTCTCCTCCTCTTCTCTAGCCTTCTCCCTACTCAGCAGGGCCAACTAAAGCTACCACCACTGCTGTGACCCTCTTGGCACCAGTCAAAGCTAAAGCCTCTTTGAATGGCTGTTGGTTTTTGAGTTTCTTGAAATGGCTTTGGCTCTTAAGCTGACGTGCTTATATGCTCATCCTCTCTCTCTCACTCTCTCTCTCTCTCTCTCTTTCTGAGTCAAAGCTGATAAGGCTTTACCAAGTTACAAGCAACCCTAAAATGTTTCGCCATTTGCGGTGTTTACACATTGGCCCACTTGTTAAACAGTCTTAATGAAGTTATGCTATGTATTTATTGACAAACGTTGGTAGTCTATACCACATCTGTACCAATATAGCATTATAAAAATATTCACAGATGAAGTAATGTCTTATAATGCATGAATAACCATTCAAAAGTAGTCATGAATGCAGTTATAATGTGTTATGATACTGTAACATAACAATAAGCTTGCCTGGTATATCACAATGCATTATAACACTCAGTATCATCATAACTGTTTGAATGGTTATAGCCACATATACCAATCACTATAAAACATTATGAATACTTCATAATGTTTTTATAATGCTTCATAACTATGGCAACTTTTTCATGCATCATTCATCCAGTGGTAACCTATGTTATTTCCCAACTCCCTCTATAGTTATATTGTATGTCCCTGTCTTTTCTTTTTCTCAGTAGAGGGATATAAAAGACATTTCATTGCTTATCACAATATCACAAGCAAACTCACCAAAGTTTTGGAACAAAACATGAAAACATCCTGCCAGTACAATATATATATATATATATTTTTTTTTTTCCCCTCAGAGATCAAAAGCTTCTTCTTTGCAAATAATATTCCAGTCAAGAAAGGGACTCTAGGGGAGAAACAGCCACATTATAGAAAATGACTTGCAATTTAATTTTTAAGCCCAGGAAGTGGCGTAATGGAATGTAGCGATTCATCCGTGATGCCTTCCATGCAACAGTCGATTTGCATTGCTTTCCACAGTTCCTACTGGGCCGCAATAGACCAGTTTTTTTTTTTTTTCTCAAAGCAGTTTTGGCACGTGATTAAATTTCAAATATAGAAATTAGCCCCACCAAAGAAATGCTTAGACAGGCTTACCCAAGCTGTTCAGAAAATATGCCTTTGAAACTTCCAAGGCAGTGATTCAGCACAGCAGCTAAATGCTTAGCCTCCCTTTCCTTCCTTAGTCCCTGTCCTTCTCCACAGATTCAAAAATTCACTGTATTACATGTTCCTTTTATATAGCTGCCTGCTTTCAGCACTTCAGTGATGTGAGTGTTGTGTGCTAGATGGAGCCTGGCTGTCTAATACTGGCCATGGATGGGATGGGAGATATACTTAGCTGCTCTGACCTGGCTGAAGGCTTCCTGAAGTTGTTGCCTTTCTGTTGCTATTCATTTCCTGTGACACTTTGAAAACAGTGAGAGAGAAAGACAATGAGGAGATAGATAGATAGATAGATAGATAGATAGATACATCTTTTATAATCTAAAAGAGGGTGTTGATATCCATATGGTCAAAACCAACTGGACAGCACACCACCCATTTTTCATCAATATGTGGAAAATGGAAACATTACAAATATAAGCATTCTGTTTGTCAAAAGGAATTCCCATCTATTTGTAGTGTAGTAGACCCACATGTAGGTCTGGCTGTCTCTTCATTAGTGGGCAAAATCATTTGCACTGAAGTCATTATTAACTAACAAACATTTAACTGCAGATGATTCAGCAACAGCTCAGTGGACAGATAGAGATCACAGAACTTTTTAATCAGTCAAGCAGAGGCAAAGAAGCAAATCAAAGAGAGGATCACAGCAGTGCCTGTCAGGAGAGTGAGAGGCTGGGGAGAGCCAGAGATGGAGGTGGGTTGATAGTGTTGGTGGTAGTGGTGGGGGGTGCTGTCATTTAATCTGTCTGTCAGAGTGTGAATCTTCTCTGCTTTTAATTGGTGGCTTTCTCTCAGTTTAATCATCTGACAGGGGGTTACGTGGCGTCACCTGGTGCGATGGCGGCGGTGGTCTTCATCAGAGCCTTGCGGTGGGAGGAGAGCAAAGCAGGGACTCACTGACACTGCCATTCATCTCCCCCCGCCCCCCCAGCCACCACCACCAGTCCCCACTAATGGGCCTCTGTGTTATTCTGACGCTGGGCAGATGCATGGTAATTCACGGCCCCTTTTGAGGATTCGATCGCTTACTCTTTCTCTCATTCTTTTAAGTGGCCCAGGCGAGTCACTCTGCAATAATGCATTTTAAAATTTCATTACACCTTTTTAATAAAATATTGTAAAACATTGAGTGTTACTGGTATGAGTTTATATGTGAGATGGGTCCTAATCTTCCTCAAATACAACATTTTCACTGACTCAGAAAGCACTCTCTCAGATTGTGTGTGTGTGCAATCAGAGAGGCGTGAGTGCAACCATAAGTGGAAAAGCATTCATCTGCGTCACTTCAATGCTAGCTAATGAATTTAATGGAGATCTATCACTTGCCTGATAGTCTTAAGTAGAGTATTTCATTTCCATTTTTAAACGTTCACACAAATGGCTAAGATTAAATGCATGTTATAAGCAAACTATGGATGTTTGATTATAGGGAAAGAGGAGGTAATTTCCTAAAACAAATATCCATCCTTCATTCCCTAAACCTCATCCACTCACTCATTTATTTAATCTTTAAATCATTTACTCAGTCATTCATCCACTCATGTGCTCTCTCATTCTCTCATTGAACTTGTGTTTCTTGTCTTTGGACACTGCATCGATTAAATTAAGTCTGAAGTCAAGTCATTCACACACAGATGGTGGGAAGCTAATGTATCATTGCTGATAATAATAATAATAATGTTGTTTTATTATATATTATATTATATATACATATTATTAGATAATTATTATTTAATCTGCTCCATGCAATTCATACCCACACTTGGTTTGTCACCAAAGGCATTGACCCAGAGGCGTGTCACCGAAACTCTGTTGTTTCGCTTCCGTCAACATGGCACCTCAATTCAACATGACATCTCAATCACTGAACACAGCAGGCCATAACGGTGTGTGATCTTCAGTCTTAGGACTAAAATCTACTGTACGCCTCTAATAATTACACCATTGTTAAGGAAAAAGGCAAACAATACAAAAAGTAAAAAATAGAATGGAATTTTTAAGTAAACTGCCCATATAGGTTCTAAAAAAAAGCTTTTTTTTCATTATTCTCATTCACCTTATCATATTTTGGGGCCTAGCAATGCACCAGACAAATAAACACAAACCCACTGATGAACAAAAAGATAACACATCTCTCTTTCACAGAGCTACGAAGGGAAATTGGCATGGCGGTATCGTTCTCTCATTTCTTTCCGTCTGTTGGGCCTCATCTGTCATTCCCCTCATGTGAGTGTGGTAGCACATGTCAGCTTGATGTCACCTCATGTTTTATGTTACTGGCCTTTCTCTTTTCCCACTTTAGCAAATAACAAGCTGAATGAGACATTTGAAAGTGAGATGACTTAATAAGAGTGGGCTAAAATGTTGACCTTTGCAGATCACTTGAGTGTGCTCTTCATCACCAGGGATACAACCCCTACCCCGGCCACCACTAGACACTTCAAACACACACACACATACACACACATAAATACAAACACACACTCAGATACAATTATGGATTTTTATGGCACAGCATGAAAATCGAATTTATGCACATGTACATATGGACACACTCTCTCTCTCGCACATTCACACACACACACACACACACACAAACACATGAAGACACACACATGCACATACATACATCACCAGAGGGCACCAGTGCTCTTCTGTTGAGCCCAGATTAGGGAAACACATGAGTGTAAGAATAGGAAAGCTGTATGTGTGTGTTGGGGGTTGAGTTTGCGTATGCGCGTGCGTGCACTTGTGTATGTATGGGGATGAGTTTGCGTATGTGTGTGTGTGCTTGTGTGTGATACGATATAGAGGTGTGTTATTATTTGAGGGGTTAAAGGTACATATATTCTCTAGCACACACACACACACACACACACACACACACACACACACACACACACACACACACACATGCAGTCAGACTAAAGATCTTGATGTCCTGCAGTGGTGGTGGTTGTCTTTCTCTTATCTTCTCATCTCGTCTCTTCTCTTCGCTTCTCAATCTCTTCTCTTCTCCATCTTCCCTAAAGCCATTCAAATGGGCCCTGTGGGTCCTCGGGCCTTATCGCCCAGAATGGCATTACAGAGAAGATTAATGTGGAGGACCTTTTGGAACATGCTGGAAAGGGTGTCTGGGGAATCCCCCTGACCAGCAGCAGTAGATGAGGGAGCTGAGCGAGCGAAGAGAGGCCATAAATTCAGGTGGCTGTGCTAAGCCATATTTACCACCAGCATGTCACTGACGCATGGCATTGGCCTAGCGATGCCATACTGAAGCCTTTGTGGTGGGTGGATGGAGGTCTTTTTTAATGATTTGTCACTTCAACCAAGCCCTGAAGCAAAAATTGGTCAGATCAAGACCAGTTGCTTTTCAAACATATGCATCCATCTGCATGGATCTCGTCCTGGCCACAAAGCAAGTCGGTAACACTTTACTTGAACAGTCTGCCATCAGAAATTTTACATGTCATCTGTTAGGATTCAAGTTCAGTGTGTAATTTAATTCACATTTTTTAAAACATTACTTTAAAAGGGACATAGAATGGTGTATTGTGCCTCTCTAATGTTGAAATAGAATATATTCAATTTTAATTTATCAAGAATAAGATCAGGTGCAATTTTACAAGCCCAATTAAAACCTTATATTTAGGCTAGATATTGAAATGGTCATTTTGGCTAAATGGTGCCCTCTTTGGCAACCGCAGTTGAATTACAATCGCTTTGTGCTATTTGACATAACGTGTAGGTGTTGTTCTAAATCGCCCATGTTTTAGTGGCTATTACTAAGATTTTCATATAAAGGAGGCCACAACCATGTTTCATGTTCATGATAGCTCTTTGGCCACGCACAACCTCTCCTAATTCATCAAAGCCGAAGCAAACATGCTTTTCCATTCTATATCTCTTTTAACTTTAGTCCAGCTAATCCATAAATTGTAGTTAACAGAGTGTTAACAGATAATTTGAGGATCAGCTGGGCTTTTAGAAAGCCTACATGATTCCTAGTGCAGTATTTGAAATGCACATGCCGTTGCAGAAAGCCCAACATGAGAAGTAAAGAAGGGAAATGGCCAATCAAGGAAAACTCATTGACAGTTAATTAGTCCAATGAACATACAGGGCAGCCATGCATCATGCACTGTGAACTACTCTCAGCATACCAGGCACAATGTCGCTATTCTCAGTGTAATAATCCTCTTCTTTATCCAATGCTCTGAATACAGCATGGACTGAATGGTGAGGCTGTTGAGTCAGTGACATTGAGAGAATCCACAGGCTCTCTGTACAGTTTCTTCCCTCCATTGACAGCCATTATGAATGAGACTGACTGAAGAAGGGAGCTGTGCTCTGCTGCTTTTATAGCCTAACCCAGCATTGATTAACCCCCCTGGACCCTCCCCCCCACCCTTCTTTATAATTTGCACTGAGGAAGTGAATCAGAGAAATGCATTCGCTGCCTCAGTGGACTGAGTCACATTAGCACAGCCAAAATCACATGCTAATGTGACTGCTTTGTGTTTAAAAATAAACATCAGTTGAGTATGCCTACTTGAATATGTTTTTTCTCAGTTCTCACTTTATGGACGTTTTTAACACTGGGCATCTCATGAGCTTTCTAACTGGAACTGGAAACCATATGCAGATCAGATATGCTAAGAAGGCTATGCCATGGTGTTGTTTGTTCCAGGTGTGGAAAAAACAGTAAGTGACAGGCAACACTCTTAAAGGTATTTAACTTAGCCATAAGAACTCCAATCATAAGCCTTCCAGATGCCTTCCATACAACAGCAACAAAAGACTCACAATGTTTCAAGCCTATAGGTAAACAGTATTAAGGCAGACTGAAACACGCAGATCCCTGTGTGTGTGTGTGTGTGTTTCTGGTGCTGTGCAGTAATTGCCCATCGGAAAACCTTGGCTCTCAAAGTCAGAGGATAATATATCAGTCAATAGCCGTGAAGAAGTCATTAAACACAGGGGAAGTTGGTCAATGCCCAGGAAAGAAAGCAAAGTTCAAGCCTCTGTAATCTTCCCCTTTACAGTGATCAATATATCAAATTATAGTTTCAGACTTAGAGAATGGGTAAATAATAAAAACGAAGTAGAAAAACTATTTCAGAGGCCAACTTTTTGTGAGCATATACGTTAGCCATGGCAAGGAAACTGGCAAACAGTGTGAGAAGGTGGAAAAGTGGTGACCAGATAGTAGTCTTCAATAGTAGCATGTGCTTGTGTGCATGTGTGTGTGTGTGTGTGTTCACGTTTATCTGTTGTGTGTGTGCGCATGTCTGTGTGTGTGTATGTGCTGTATGACAGACAGAGAGAGATGAAAAGAGAAGGTGAAGGCACCCCCCCATCCGAACCCCTCCTATATCTCCCTCTGACACTGCTTGTCCAGGTAAGACTTGGGCTGTGAGAGGCCAGATGCGGTGCCTTGCTCTGTCACGCCGTGCAGCTGGAGGTGCTTCCTGGCCCTGATAGTCTGACAAATGACACAGCGTTCACCCCCATAATGGATGGGACCCAGGTGTACAGCCCAGGTGCCTCGGCCAATCGACAGTGATCTGAATACTGAGCGACTGCTGCCTCG
>JAIFZK010000015.1:11152500-11202500 GCA_027481765.1 Tenualosa thibaudeaui | reverse complement strand
GAGACCAGAGGTGTGTGTTTTCCTAATTTGGTCCCATGCTTGTCTGAGTGTCATTTGTCCGGGCCGTTTCTTCTCCATCTGTGTCAGGCACCCTGGGATTACTCCCCTGATTGGCTAATGGCTGTGATGGACAATGCCGTTGTCAAATAAAAAGACTCCCCTGGGGGACTCAGCTGCGGTAACACCCTGCATGATTCATCGTCCTGCTGCTCAGCTTTGAGTGCATGAGTGCTGCAACACATGCAAACAATTACATATCAATACAAAAGGATTAGAAACAAAACACATAAATAGACTACATTCATCAAACTGACGTACGGAAGGTAAATTGAGTATACCTCCCATGCAGTCTAATAAATCAGCTTGCTCCTACACATATACATGGCTACACTCCTATCCTATTCTCTGCAGGCTTATATTTTAATTGTCTCTGCTTTTCTTGTGTCAGAGTTTTTTTTTTTCTGGCACCTTTTTCAGAGATATGAAAGTAGCCTATACTATGTGTGTTAGCCTATACTATATATATTATCACATTGCAATGTCAACTCAGCATTGCAGAATCCCAGTACTATCTATAAGGCCAGGGCAGTTGAATCTCTCAGGTTCTCACCTGTCTCTGGGAGAGTGGGGACACAGATTTGACCTAGGTCATCACTTGCTCTTCTTAATAGTGTTTGTTTGGTGTGTGTCTTAATTGGCGTCTGTCTCCCTGGTGTCGTATTCACCCTTCCTCTGATATAGTCATCAGGCTATAATCCTTGAATAGCTCATCCTGTCTCTAATTTGAATTGCTTTGTAGTTACCGCTGTTGGAACAGACCTTGATCTGGTCCTATTATGGCCTGGTCCATCTATAGCCCTGATCCGGCTGTGATTCGGCTGTGCTCTGGCCCACATCTCCACCCATAGATGCATAGAGGTTGTAGTGCGGGCCAACGACTGACAGGGGAGGGATATGCAGCAGGCTGGAGAGCGGGCGAGTTTCCCGCGTAACATCTGCCGCCAGGTGCGCAGCGTTGCTGATGATGGCAGGCAGGTGATGAAGGACCCCGCTCAGCGCAGACATTAATTGCTGCCGCCGCCAGATGCCAACTGCTGCCGCCCCAGCAGGTAGCCCACCATGATGGACAAGATAGATGGCTCTTTTCTGAAGTCGGAAGGATGGAGTGAGTGGTGGGGTGCGGTGGGTGTGTGTGTGTGGGGGGGGGGGGCGGGTGCGGATATGGGTGGGAAAGATATAAACAAGTAAAAAAGGAGGGAAGGAGGAATCAGCCTCAGAACTTGACGAGTGCACAGCTGGTCTCCGTGACAAACTGAGGAGAACGGTGTTGCTCTAGTCTGCAGTGCTGCTGAGTGCTCTGTCCAGACTAAATGCTGCCATACGGCCAGTCTGTTGGAGCTGAGAGTGCTTAGACGCCATCTGATTGGCTGAGATGCAGAAAATAACTCGTGCTATGCAATAATGTTACTGTAAATATATCAGAAGCTTTTATCCAAAGAGACTTACATTTGTCAACTATCAAGGACACCCCCTAGAGCAACTTAGGGTTAAGTGCCTTGCTCAAGGGCACAACAGTGACAGCCAGGACTCAAACCCCAATTTACAAGGCTACAATGCTTGCTGTAATATCATCACTGTTACTCATCAGAGGGCATTAGCTGCTATTTTCCCTGTGAAATGCCTTGTGATGTGTCCTTTCAGCTTGGGATTATGGGAATCTGTCCTCTTTGCTTTTTATCATTGCAATCTGAATAGTAGCACTTCATTTCCATACAAATCATATACTCTTTTTAGCTTCCACCACTTGATCCAATAAGTGGTCCTTTAGAGGGTGTTTGGTCTGACCGAAGATGTGTTGCTGTGCCAGATTAAGTCCTTTCTGCTGTGGGACAAGTCCTTAAAGCTCTTAAAGACAGGACTGAATTGTTCAAACAAGCAGGGACAAAATGTGATCTGGAACTCAGAGCTTGAACAGTTGTCGTTCTCCGCAGCCGAGGCAGTTACGTTGCGTTGCTAGCCACCGCGCTTTAGACAAGCTGTCGTGTGGGCGTGTGTGAGTCATACCAAATGATCAGAAAAAATAAATAAACACAAAGGACATACACATGGGCATGCACACACACACACACACACACACACACACACACACACACACACAAATACATGCACTTGAAATCAGTGTCATCCCACTTTTGTAGAGGAGTTACTACTTTTGCCATCTGTGAAGTCTTAGCCACTGACTTGAAGAGATACTTGATACACACACACACACACACAAACAGACTTAACCACCCCCATCCCCTGCATGCACACAGTAACTAGTGCTCTGCACTGGCCATCAGCATTTGACGACAGTTATGTCACTAATGGGAGTTGGCAAAATGGCAGAGAGTGGTGTGGCGCATTAACGTTTTAGGGATGCTGCTGGATGGAAAAAAATGACCATTTTTAATGGATGTGCATCACAGGTTTTAAAGGACGCATGCTGGAACTCTAATCCAATAACCCAATCCCACCCTACCCCTCACCCCCCCCCCAGCTCCACCCCCTAGACTTCACCCCTTCCCGAATCTAATAGTCTCGACGGGCACCGAACAAGACGAATCGCCACATCAGAATAATGGATGTTCTGGAGCCCCCCAACTATAACTGGGTTATCTGGCAGTGAATAAACAATTCACATTTAATGGTATTCATGAACAGGACATTATGAGGGCAGCAGGCAGACCAGTGCATATGGCAGCAGTCAGCCTGAAAAGCCAACGAGAGAGAGAGAGAGAGAGAGAGAGAGACTCCCTCCATCCTTGTCCTGGCCTATGGGGAGGCATTTCATTTATATTCTTTTTTTATGGTGAGATATGCTTCCACAGGGTCCTGTAAGGATGCTGGGTGTGGATTGCCACAAACTGGTTCCAGCAGAATGACCATGGTGATGAAGAAGACTCATATAAACAGAGTTAGGGAGTCAGAGAGCGGGAGGCCACAGGCAGAGGCCAGAGAGAGAGAGAGAAAGAGAGAGAGAAAGAAAGAGAGAGAGAGAGAGAGAGAGAGAGAGAGAGGAGTGCTGTGCCTGACTCACATTACATGGAGACAATTCAGGTCCAAGTGAACCATGGAGGCCTACAGCAATTATGTGGATGATGCTCACACAGGCGTGTGTGTGTGTGTGTGTGTGTGAACCTTGGAGACCTACATCTGATACCATTCTGGGTGGTAAACAGAATGTAGCAACACACACCTGAGAGCAGCCCAGATAGAAAAAGTGTGTGTGTGTGTGTGTGTTTGTGTGCTGTTCATGTTCACTTTGTGCTCGTCATTAGCACTTCAACACAGGGTGCACAGTGTCAGTTTTCATTGAAACACATCTTCCCACTCGGTTATTGCCTCTAATTTAATGACACGTGTAAATTTGTAATCTCAGTGAAATGTGAACACACCGCTGCCACTCATGCAGAGTGTATAATACTGTGTGTTTACATGCTTAGGCATGTATTAGTGTGTGTTTGTATGTGTGTGTGTGTGTGTACCAGTATGTGCATGCGCTTAGGTGTGTGTGAGTGTGTGCACATCATCTCTTTTGGCCTGTGAAGGGATCTCCCTTCCTCCAGCCTCCTCTTTGTGACAACCACCACCCCATAGTCACCTCACACCTGCAGACAGAGTGATGGGAAATCAATACTTGCACTGTGATATCTCTGCAGCAGGCTTGCAGTCCACTCTCCAAACAACTACCAGGTGGTAAAGACTGTGTGTGTGCGTGCGTGCATGTGTGTGCCTTTGTGTACGTGTGTGTGTGTATGTGTATTGTGCATGTGTGTGCTTATGTGTCAGAGAGTGTGTTTTTGGAGGTTGTTGTACTAATAGGAAAACACAGGAGTGGTATCATCAAAGGCATCACGTAAGAGTCGACAAATTGAGCAGGCCCACAGCAACTCGATATTGCCAGACAATACAGAGGCCTTCGTGATGAATACTGATGAGGAAACAGAGAAAGAGGGAGGGAGAGAAAGAGAGAGAGTGAGAGAGAGAGAGAGAAAGAAAGAGCAAGAGAAATGTGTGAAAGAGCACATTAATCATTTGTAATATAACATGGCTATTATTGCTTCACTTAATTGGTTTTCCCTAGCGTTTGTTTTGAATCACAATGGAGAGCAATATAAGTCTTTGGGTAGGTGAGGAGTGGGACAAAGATGTTATCTTGTGTGAGTGTACCTGAGTAATTGTGTGTGTATGTGTGCATGTGTGTGTGTGTATGTGTGCGTGTGCTTTAGCTGTGAGCATTACCTGAAATGTGTGTGTGTGTTTTTTTGTTCACATACATATCTTTTGTTTATTTACAGTATAATGTAAATTTTCCCATAACTCTCCCATAAAGAATACTTAATTGCAAATGCAAAATACAAAATGGGTTTAAGTAACAATACATAACAACACAAGTCTTTGGCTTGGTGTGTCCAGGAATGGTAGGACCTGACAGATCCTGTCTGATTTTAGCTGGCAGGGACAGAAACCCTTAGACAAATACACAGGAACCCAACTGGTGGTGGTGGGTCAGGAGGTGGGGTCATTGGGTAGAGCTATGACAAAGCAGGTATTTTAGATGAGTCATCATAAAACAGGTGAACATGGGTGACTGAATGAGTAATGAATGAGTAATGATGTAACATGAATGATGTCTTCCTTGCAGAACTTTCACTAAAGTTTTTATGCTCTGGTGTGTTCATGTTTTATTTTTGAGCATGTGTGTGTGTATGTGTGTGTTCATATGTTTATGTGTGTGTGCTTGTGTGTTTGTGTGTGTGTGTGTGTGTGTGTGTCTGTAACCTCTAGTCACAGGGGCATGTCTGGCACCTTCTGTGCAGTAATCTGTGCAGACAGTGGTGTCTGAAAGAGAAAATCATCTGACTCACTCACCTGTGTTTGTCTCTTTCCTCCCCTCCCCTCTCCTCCCCTGCCCCCCCCCCCCCTCCCCTCCCCGGCTCAGAGTCTCTCTGGCCTCCCTACAGCTGGAAGAGAAGGAGAAGAAATGTGATTAACCCCCAGCTTCACACGGTCATGGGCATTAGGCCTTGCACACCTCCAGAGCCCACCGGAGCAACAAAAACACCGGGTCTGCAGTCACACAGGTCCTGCAGCACCTACAGTGTGTGTGAGTGCATGTATGTGTGTGTGTTTGCATGTGCCTGGAGACCTCCCTGAGGAGGACCAGCAGGTGAGGGGGACAATGTAGGCCCAAAGACCCAAAGGGAAATATGATCGAAACAGCCATGCAGTCTAATGTCCACAGCACAAAAACATCTACCAATAAAAATATCACTGTAATAAAACATTTGGCACCTCAATAACACTACCATTACAATGTAATGATGCCATGTCATTTAGAGTTATGGAAGTCCCTATAGACCTTCTTTGTGTTTACAAACATTGTATCATAAATGTTCTACATTCTGACACCAGTGTGCATGTTGGTTGCAGAAAGCCACCCTACCGTGCCTGTTATAATGTAAAATTGGTCATTTTCAGAAGTGTCTTTTAAGGACTTACCATGTAATCTTGTGTTTAGTGATTTTGACACGATATTTAGTATTCCTGGCTCACATTAATTAATTATATGCACCTTGAATTTATTTTAAAAATGATTAAGAAGACATGTCTGCTTATTATCAGTTCGGGTGGAGGCATTTTCAAGGAATTCAGTTTTTGGTTTTCTGGAAAAAATTGTATCCCTCGTGCTAGCTAGCTCCTGGTGCTAACTTGCTCAGTAAATGTCTGGACAACACTGACCTTAGGCGTTTTTGATATTACATCAATAGGATAGGTATTTTTTGGATGTTTTAATTAAAAAAATAATTCCCACAGGCACGGTTAAAGAACAGACATCATGCATAACTCATATGTTTTTTGTTTTTTTTTATCTGTTCTGAAAAATCACCATTGTGAATAATGATAGAGAAACAAAGCTGAACTTGAACAACTAAAACATGAATAGAAAAAAACAACCAAGATTGATTAAAGTCTCACAGGCATAGGGTAAACTACACGGATATTTGCACAGCTAACGCCGGTGGTATACTAAGGTGTACTTGGCATATGCCATGAGCGTTATCGCAACCTCCCATGTGCCATACCACGGGCATTAACACAGACACACAAAACAATCCATAACAGTTTGTTCTATGAAGACCAGCATGGATTACACGGCCCATGGAATTAAATCATCTTTGAGATATATGCATGGGCGTGTTGCCCTAAACTGAAATAGGGTTGCTCTGAATTAGAAATACCATCATCCTTTCCTCATGCTTATTCCACAAGAGGTTCAGCAAGATCAACAATCTCCTGAGTGTTGCACTAAGCAGTTAGACCTGATTATCAAGCCAAGAGTTAGGTAATGTTTTAATTCCTATCAAATCCATCTTGATATCGTATGTGCAAGCACTGTCTATTTGCCAAATTTTTTATTTTAAATGGCTGTAACCATGATTTGAATTATGATTCGCTGCAGCCCTGCCCAAATGCTTGGGAGAAAAAATATAACATGACCCTTGCATGTGAACCTTGATGACACTCGTATTTTTAATGAGATGCATTTTTAAAAATTCCACCATCCACTTCAGACAATGTTAAACTTGAATGCACACTCATGACATTTTATTTCAGTTCAAGGATTCATTTGAGACAAGGTTTTACAGCATGTTTGCATCTGAGAAACTTACTTTTGTTTGTACAGAGAAGAGCGGGATGTTTGCAGGGACGGTGGACTAATTGAGGCCTGAGCAACATGAGCTCTCTGATTGAATGGATGGGGCCTTGGACGACTCACATACACACGCACACACACACACACACACTTACACACGCACACACACACACACACACACACACACACACACACACACACACACACACACACACAGATATCAAACTAGTGTGCCCATGTGTTTGATTGAGCTGTGTGTGTGTGCGCGGGCGTGTGTGTGTGTGTGTGTGTGTGAGTGTTCTAGGCACTATCCTTGTGTTCTCCACTACCATACACTCACACAAATCCACATAAATACAAAAAAAACAAAGCAAAGGTAGAAGCCACACACCCTAGTTACACACACACACACACACACACACACACACACACACACACACACACATACACACACACACACACACACATACACACACACACACACACACAGACACAGACACAGACACAGACACAGACACAGACACACAAACAAAACCCTAGAATAGACAGCTCTCAAGTGTAGTTTGAAAGTGTGTGTGTGTGTGTGTGTGTGTATGTGTGTGTCTTCAGCAGGGGCTTGCATTTAATTTCATTCACAGCAGGGCATTAATACACCCACTAGACAAGAGAACAAAAGACAGAAGCACTGATCATCAATCACACACAATTACACACATAAAACAAACACACACACACACACATTCAGTTCCTTTTTTAGAGTGGGCATCGTGCTTGTGTTTTTGTGTATGTATGTGTGTGAATGTGTGTGCGTTTGTGTGTGTGTCAGTCATTCACAGTCAGACAATGCCTCATAGTCTGGGTGTAACTTTGGGGGGGGTTGACTTTGTTCTCTTGAATCCAAAGGAAGGCGAGGAGTTCAGTTCTGTTTGGTTTCCTTCTTTGGGTAGAATTCTGAGATGATTTTGACCACATGCTGGGCCCTGCATTTAAAGATAGCACGCACCCTGTGGAGAGAGTCTTAGGGGTTATACACAACGGTCTACAAAAGCATCTGAACGCAAATGGTTCAAACACATAGACATAAACACACACACACATACATGCAGCAAACATACACACACAAACAGCTAGAGACAGAGAGAGCCATAAACACACACACACACACACACACACACACACACACACACACACACACACACACACACACACACACACACACACACACACACACACGCTTCCATAAGAATACAGAGACAGAGTAAACTAGGTGAGACAGATACATTGGAACAAGACAGAGGATGGGGGGTGGGGGGGATTTCAGAATGGAAGCCATGGACCTCACACCAGGAGGGAGTCAAAGTTATATCACCTACAGATATACACACCCACACACACACACACACAAAGAGTACCTCTCTTTGTATACACCTCTACCCTAGAGACACACGCTTCAAAGGTATCCTGTGTGACTACCCACCGAACATCAAGTAGAATACCACATCACACACTTTCCTTGGTCACTGATGTTACAAAATAAACAAAACAAGAGGGAAGGCTAGGGCTACATTAGTGACATAATAATGTACTTACAATGTACTGTATATTAGTGACATAATAATGTACTGTAATGTACTTCACATCAAAATCCTAATTCAACTGCACAAAGTGCTACGCAGTTCAGACTAGATGCTGCTGTGCTTAGATTAGATGTAATACATATTCTGGTACTGCTTGTTTGGTTTCATCATTGTAATTGGCTGAATCGTGTTCTAAGATATTGTAAGTCTAGTATAAACACACAAGTTTGCCTCTTCCATATTACTAATGGCACTCCACTTCTCGTCGTGCCAAACAACACCCCTTAGCTGTTCTAGAGGGTTCCCATGGTCAGACCATGGGAGACTTTAAATTCCATGACTTTTCCATTACTTTCCCTGACTTAAAAGCAAAATTTCCTTGACCTTCACTATAGTTAAGCAATAAATTCAGAGAGCCCGTTCTATACTGTGGACATAGCACACTGAGAGGTGTTGATAGGCATGAAGCGAGCAGACAAATTGCCAATTTTGGTCAACAATTCCTGGCACACCGAAACATCAGGTCAAGTGAAATTCAGTAGGCATGCAGATCTACTTGAGGTGTAGAGCTACGTAGGTTTTGGTAACTACCTCCCTCCATCCCTGCTGTGCGGCATATCTAGTTGTGCAATATACTGCCAGGATTTGAAATCCCAACATCTCAAGCAAGGCATGAGAGAAGTTAATCCTTGATAAAGACCAAGAAGGAAGCATGGAAATAAATAGATCAAATAGATTTTTGTAGACAACTAATTCTCTAATATCCCCTGACCTTGTCCACAAAAATATAAAATTCCTTAATTTTCAATGTCTGGAAGAAGCTGTATTGAAATTCCATGATTTTCCTGAAATTCCCTGACCTGTGAGAACCCTGATTCTAAATCCAGCACCAAATCATGGCTTATTGCTTAAATGAGGACACTGGAACTCAAGTGATCTCGGTGTGTGAGTCATTTCAGTCTCTTGAGTCAGTTTTGCAATTTTTATGCCGGCAATGAGTCAGCTGAGTTGTGATTCATTCACAAGTGTACAACTTTGTACTGTTAGTTCCACAAAGTGGTGTCACAAAGCATAATAAAGCTTCAAACTGTTCATTGTTCTTTTTTTTTTTTTGCTCCATGGCTCGTTCCAAATAATGAAGAGTTACAAGCGCTCAGTGCATACTGAGCAAAGTGGGATGAAAGCAAATTGAGATGACCACAGAATTACTTCTGAAAATCAATAAGGGACCATTACAGACAATAAGTGAAGTTGCATAACATGCATAACACTTTCTATGAACACAGTATTCATAAAACATTATAAATGCATTATAAAAGCCTGTGACACTTCAAGTTGGAAAGGCTTATAAGATTATGTTAGAATGCCTAATAAGTACAGTCATGGGAATGTATAAACAGTTATGATTAGACCACAAAGCCGCCGCCAGTCACAGCCATTAATGCCATTTAGAGTTTAAGTCAAATTGAGCTGCCATCTGAGATAGTTAAAACTATTTGCATCAAAAAATAATTCTATCTATCATATAGACACACACACACAAAACTTAAATGATAAACAGAATCAATTTTGCACACTGGATTCACCATAGCCATGTATTTGTTGCTATGATACACAGGACTCACAGTGAATCAATGACCAATTAAAATTGCTAATTTTCAGATACCGATGAGCAGGTGTTCCCTATGCTCTGCCTGTGCAATCATAGACAGTAAAGGCTGCAATGCATTTTTTTTCTCACATCGAAATAGTCAACTTCAGCCACTTATCCAGAATTTCCTACGCGATAATAAAAGTATTTATCATTTGTAGCTATGAAAATTTTGGCGGCTGCTGCAGCCATTTTGGCTTTGCCTGAGTCAGCTATTCAGCCAATAACTTCATCAGCCGGCCATTGTTCTCAAAACAAATGGCCTTGTTGTCTAGATATGAACACTACTGACATTAGTTATAAAACTATAAAACTGAATTCATCAGAACCCTTTATGAATGCATTTATAATGCTTTATAAATACTGGGCTCATAGAAAGTGTTACCGTGGTGTGTTTCCCTAGTATCAAAAAGCCAAAGAAGCTTATAATGATGATAATTTGTGAAACTTCGAGTTGTACAGCACTGGGCTTCCTTGAACAATCAATATGTGTTGATTGACAACGGACGATTCCTTTAAGTCTTTTGTCTGTGCTGCTGTGTGAACCTCAGAGATTATTTGTCAGATACTTGGCAGCCCACTGTGTCAGCTGTCATTATTCATTATTATTATGCTCATCCCTGCTGGTTTCTCCATGCATCTGTCTGGAAGGACTCCATGTTGTGATTTATGCTGTGAGTTATGCCATGTGAAGGAGATATAATCTGGTTTGTAATAATCCATCCTGAGGTCGTGTGGATGCGTCCGAATGTGCCTAGCCATACAGGCTCCCTAGAGTCTTCCTTAGGACACCATTGCAATGACACTGATGGGATTCAGTGTCTCTCTTTTCCATCTTCTTTCCTCCTTCCTCTCACTAGTACGACACACACTCCAGACCAGAAACTATGCATCCCATGCTGACCCAAATTGCAAGCCTCTGCTAATGCTGTCAGATGCCCTTCGTTGCACTGACCGTCACACGGGGTGTAATTACATTCTAAACGATTGTGCACGCACAAACCACTGTAGCATTGAATTCTTAACCCACACAAATCAGTGACAAGGAAAGAGAAATTGAGAGGAGAGTGTGAGACAGAAGAAGGGAGAGAGAGAGAGAGAATGAGGAATGCAAAGGAGAGAAAGGAAAATCTAATCAAGAGGAGAGGAAGATGAAAAAAGAAGAGAGAGAGAAGAGAGAGAGAGTGAAAAAAACACATTCACTCAGCACCCCGTCTGTTGATAAATGCACGCCAGCTCTTCTGTGCCTCGGGTGTCCATTTATAATATTTGATTATTTATTTATTTCCCAGCTTAATCTGCATAATCATTTTGGCTATAGGTGATCTGGAGAACAATCTGCCATGCAGTCTCCCTCTAGTGTATTATGCATGAGAAGAAGGGACGGGTGCTGGCGATGCCAGGGGTTTACAAGATATGCAACGGCAGAGACCCTCTCGGACAGGCAAGAACATAGCATACGTGTGTAATAAGTACAGCTGTACAGAATGAATTCCTGAAGATGAGCAACTTAACATCTCGTCATGTTTGCCCTTATTACAAATAATGATTTTTCAAAGGAAATTCCTGTTTAACAAATATCTGTAGGGGAATTCAACAGATAGCAGCTAAGTTAACACTGACTTGATTTACAGAATGTTCATTATTATCATTATCTCAGTCTGGGCAATCTTTATGATTTACTTTACTTTAATTTAAACCTTTAACAATTTACCATTGCATATACTTAACAGCTTATATGTATATGTGTAGTAAAACTAAATTTTAATTAAATGTTGAGATTTACAGATGACTACACTGATGCACGTAAGATGCAAGATTTTCCACCTGACTGAAATAGTTTTTCAATGCTTAACCCTCCTACTGTACTCATTTCATGGTTGCAACTTTAGTAATCCGGTCAAAAATGAATTTGTAACTTTTTTTAAACACATATTATCAATGATTGTCATCAAATTTTGTGATAGAACTTTGTATACAATTTAACCGGAACACAACAGGAGGGTTAAACGCATTTAAACTGGACATAGAATAGATGAATGGAGCATTGTACCCATTGTATTGTAATATATTCAATTTATCAAATATAAGCACAAGTGCAATTTTGCAAGACCAGTTAAAACCTTATATATAGGCTGGGTATTGAACCCAGTCATTGAACCTTGAGTATTGAAGTCATGGTCCTTTTGGCTAAGTGGCACCCTCTTTGGTAACCACAATTGAAGTATAATTGCTTGTGCTATTTGACATCACATGTAGGCGTATTTCTAATTTGCCCATTTTTCAGTGCTATTTCTAAGTTCAAGACTTTCAGACTTGAAGGTGGGCACAGCCATGTCCCATTGATGGCTCTTTGGCCATGTGCAACCCCTCCTAATTCACCAAAGCCAAGGCAAAAGTGGTTTTCCATTCTATGTCTCTTTTAATGTATGTGCCATATGTGATAGAACAAGATATTATTAGGAAAGCCAGACCAAAGCTAGTTGATTTACTTACCAACTTTAGTGGACAGCTGAACAACACATTTTTAACATGAAATCAACACAGCTGTTGTATGTTCATTTCAGAGAATGAAATGTCTGTTTACCAAAATGGAAATGTGTTAAGTTTCTTGTATGACAGAAAATGGGACTCAGCTCCCCATCATCCATGTCACCATCTTGAACATGCAGTATCATCCATTTTCCTTTAAACTGTACACTTACACTTACTGTACACTTTAATTGTTCTCACACATACCCAACATTTAAGTTTTTACAATAACTACAGAGATGCAACTACAGAGATGGATATCTTTTATTTTAGATTCAGGGAACAGGCTCATAAGTTTCCTCTTACTATGCACACTATGTAAAAGAAAACAGTTTTACTGACTCGTCACTGCAGTATTTATTCCTGAATGGCGCACTCATCAACCCTGGAACCCTCCTTGCATTGCTGTCATGTCAAATCTGCATTTCCATTTGTGATTCATTACATTCCCACCCAGACACACAATGGTGCACTTAGTAGAACAGAATGAGTACTGCATGCAAAGAACGACTCTGTCTCCATCCTTTTCGCACCTTTCTTTTAACAAGCTTATTCTCACAGGTCCCTCGCCACATTCATCCTCACAACGTGCAAGCCATTAGAAGACACATGCAAATCACCTCCCTGTTTGGGGCCTTGGTGAATGCTTTGCACGCCCACATGTTTCTTCAGTGACACCTGTTGTTGTGTGTATTCTGGGTCTTTGGAGCCCTTTGCGTGCTTAACACTGACAAGGCCTGAGGTGGTGGACTCCAGTGGTGCCTAGAGAAGAGGCTGATGAGGGGAGAGGGTCATCCCCAGCTGTGTCCACTATGTCTGGATGAGACTAGCAGGCAGTCTGGCTTGCTGGCTGGCTGGCTGGAGCCTAGCTGGGGCCCTGCGCTGGAGCTGGTGCTCTGGCTCGTGACTCAGAAGGGAGATGTGTGGTGCTTTAGATTGGAGATAAATGACTTCATTAAAGCAAGGCTCGTGCTGTGCCGCAATGAGCCGCATCTCCCCCCCCAATCCCGCCAGCAGAGATTAGCCACTTCATAAATCAATAGGAGGCTGGCAAAGAAGAGTCACAGCACACAGACTAAGCAATGAAGGGAGAAAGAATCCACACTACCTGTTGGCTTTGATTCCAGATGAAGCTATGGGGTAAAGTTAAGGGACAGCAGACATATGGACACAGCCATTTTTCTTCAAACTTCTGATGGAGAGCTTATTACGTGCCTGTGTAAAACGGCAAGCATTCTTGAATGGGCTCTTTATGCCAGATGCTCAGGTGACGACTGCTCTTAGATGCTCTCTCCACTAGAATGGCATCACGCTGAGCAAATCTTGTTGAAGTGCCTTTCTACAACCAGGGGCAGGGCTCGCGTCTACTCGTGTTTATGCTGGCCTGGTCCAGCACAGGCCCCATGCTGGTAATTGAGTGGAGCTCCTCGCGTGACCTTCTCTGTCAAGAGCCAAATGAGGGCCATCATTCACGCCCGCCATTACTGGCATGTCCCCCCGTGAATAATGCAATTTGTATCCTCCGTAGAGCGCATCCGGAGCAACTCAACCCACTCCAGTGAACAAATACCCGCGTCAGGGGCTGGGAATCCACTTAACGGCTCCTCCAATGTGGCCGGAGGCCGAGGAGGCTGATCCGAGGCACGGATCAGGGTCTGTTCCTACTCAGCCTCACTGACCCGGCTGCAGCTGTCAGGCTCAGTGTGAGACTACTTCTCTGTGGTGATGTGGTTCTGATGTGAGCAGCTGACCTGTCCTTGATAGCAGGGGAGCTGTTGCTGGATAAAACGTGATATCTATGTGTTGCTGTCAGATACGCAGAGACTTAAGATGCACGGTTCTTCAAAAAATAAAATAAAAAATCAGACTCTTTGTTAATCAAAACATTACATGACAATGGAAAAAAGAGCACTTTGTAATAAATTGGATCCCTCTAGAGGAGTTTACAAATTAAGTCAGGTGTTTGTCTGAGAGAGCATCAAACTGTATCATTTCAAGGGGAGCTGAAGTACGAGGAACCATGAATGAATCTAACCCACTGCCATTTCTCTCTCTTCTTCTTGTTTTCTGTCACTCTTCATTGAAATCTATATCTCCACAAATGTAATTAAGTGCATTCATTGTAAGTTAATGATTGATTTTGTCTTCATAAATCTGTTTTCACAGCACTATATAAAGGAATATTTAAGCTAATTTGAGAATGAGGAAGTGCCTTGCCTTGGTATTGCTGTATAGGCCTACTCACTGAAACCATGTCAGATTGTCAGATCATTTAGTCTTAGTTGTTCAGAAGCAAATAATACAATTTTCATAGGAACATGTAATAATAATTAAGACATTTCACATATATTCTAATGCACATATCTGACCAAATTTTTATCATCAGACTGTCTCAGACATTGTTATAATCAGAAATTTTGTGATTCATTTATGAGCTTCAGCACAATTCAGACTTGATTGTTATTTGGCATTTTCTCTATTATTTTGCTGCCTGAAATCCCAGATCTCCTTGCATAGTTTTTATCATGGGTAATATGATTGGTAATTATAGGCTAATAATATTCCAAAATTCCTTCTAGAAATAGCATAATCAGCATTTCTTTTGCAATAATTGTCTTGGAGTGCTAAATTTTTCTCCTTTAACTAACGTACAATTACCATGAGCTCTGGTATGTTTACAGATAACCCTGAGATTGCAAATGCAGAGCTAAAGTCAGTCTGAATTGGGTGACTATCTAGATTATTGCTTTGAAGAAAGCAATTGATAGCCATAATGACACACACCGATGCTTGCAATGCAGCCTTGTTATCTATATTGATGCTTGAGAGAGTGATGTTACTTTATAGTAAATGAAGATAAAATGCTGGCAGATTTTTTTCATTAAATAATGACTGTATACTCAATTTCCATTAGCTGCTTCAATTCTCATTAGCGCACATGGCTGATGCTCTCTGATTGTGATATCACACACAGATTACTAAACAAACATCTTACATGTCAGAATTACAATCACACAATCATTGTATCAAACAGTAACAAAATAGTGACAGACACTATCTTACCAGTTCTTCACTCTAAAACACTTAAGATTTACTCATGAAGCAGACAAAGAAAGAAAATGCTCAATGTTATCTATTCACACCTCCCAGGGTGTCTGGGGGCATTTATTGTAAAAGTCTCCACACACCGGTTCTGACAGCATTGCGGAGCTTTCAAATTCGACACTTCGACTCGTTTGCCTCCGCACATCGGCAGCACTCGGCAGGCAGCGATCAAAGCGGTCAAAGAAGAGGCCTATGTCCTATGGGGCCTGAGGAGGTGAACACAGACACAATGTGATCCCTCCCATACACACAGTGCCCCCAGGGCAGACTGGAAGACAGGTGGGAGAGTGTGTGTGAGTGAGGTAAGGGTGCTATGAGCATGTGTGTTCAGAGTGACAGAAAGGATCAGTGATGGGCTGGCTGGTGTTTCTAGGAGCCAGGTGCTGTCATAAGGAGCATGACTGGAGACAGCTATGTTTCACACTCTCATAGATTGAGGTACATGTAGTTAGCTTCAGGGAAAGCATGGGGAGATTGTTTGTGTGTGTGTGTGTGTGTGTGTGTGTGTGTGTGTGTGTGAGAGAGAGAGAGAGAGAGAGAGAGTAAGAAAGAGAGATTGTGTGTCTGTTTGCAAGGCAGATGGGAGGAGATGTTAGCTTCATCTCATCAGACATATATGACACATCAGACATACAATGGGTGTTCTGCCTGTCAAACAGATAAACTGCAGACAAACACAACAGAGTTCAAAAGAAAGGAGAGAAAGAGAGAGAAAGAGAGCGAGAGAAAAGAATAAAATAACAGAGTAAATAAAAGACTGCTCATTCATTCGAAGCCATACACACACAATCATTAATTGATGACAGGAGGGGAAGGAGATAGAGGGAGGATGACAGAGAGAGAGAGAGAAAGAGAAAGAAAGAATGAAGATTAAAAGAGAAAAGAGACAAGTGGGCTGAAGGTTGCAGACATTGGAGGATTCTAGAATATGGAACAAATATAACTGCACAGGACTAATGACTATGACAAAGGTGCAGTGATTTGTACACACATTAAGACTTTTTCTAACATTCAATTAATGTGTCCTTGTGATCTGCTAGCAATCCATTTCTCCAAGTCAACCACATATTGTGTGAAGCTTCCTGAGGAACACTGAGGGGAGTGCTACCTCTGGCATGTTTTGTTTGGTTTTAGGTTCAGTTGTAGGTTTAATTGCAATGCAGTGTTTTATTTGGCAAAAGCACCTGCTGAGAAATTTAAGCATAAACACCCCCATAAACAAACATGATTTCCAGCATCGCTAATGAGACCTTTAATCAAATAAACTGCAGATCTCAGTTGGAGCAAATACACAACTGAAGATTTCTCTCTCTGCTTGTCGCATACACACACACACACGCAAACACACACACAAGCATCACACAAAGTGTGTGTGTACACCGATGCAGTCCCAGACACAACAGTGTTCTCTGTAGCCCACTGGGTGGTGGTCAGTGAGGTGTTACATCTTTCATACCTGGACTTTAAAGGTCAACGACTGACCTTCTCCCTGCTAAGCTCACATTACTGACAGGGATAAATCAGATTGTTTGTTCATATGCGTTTCTGTTTGCTGCTTTTTTTTCTCTATCTGTTTCTATCTGTTTCTCACTGAATGTGTGTGTGTGTGTGTGTGTGTGTGTATTTGTGTATGTTTGTGTGTGTGTCTGTGTGTGTGTTTGCGTGTGTTGCTGTGTTTGGTGGATGCTTATGTGTGTGTGTGTGTGTGTGTGTGTGTGTGTGTGTGTGTGTGTGTGTGTGTGTCTGTGTTTGGTGGATGCTTGTGTGTGCATGCGTGGTTGCTTGTGTGTGTGAGTGAGTGTGTGCATAGATCACGTTTCCCTCCTGGTCTCCTCAGGCCCCTTCATCTCTGTGTCTGTTCCTGTGCCTGTGTCTGTGCCTGTGCCTGTGCCTGTGCCTGTGTCTGTGTCTGTGTCTGTGCCTGTGCCTGTGCCTGTGCCTGTGTCTGTGTCTGTGTCTGTGCCTGTGCCTGTGTCTGTGTCTGTGCCTGTGCCTGTGCCTGTGCCTGTGTCTGTGTCTGTGTCTGTGTCTGTGCCTGTGTCTGTGTCTGTGCCTGTGCCTGTGCCTGTGCCTGTGTCTGTGCCTGTGCCTGTGCCTGTGCCTGTGCCTGTGTCTGTGTCTGTGTCTGTGCCTGTGCCTGTGCCTGTGCCTGTGCCTGTGCCTGTGCCTGTGCCTGTGCCTGTGCCTGTGCCTGTGCCTGTGCCTGTGCCTGTGTCTGTGCCTGTGTCTGTGCCTGTGCCTGTGCCTGTGCCTGTGTCTGTGTCTGTGTCTGTGTCTGTGCCTGTGTCTGTGTCTGTGCCTGTGCCTGTGCCTGTGCCTGTGCCTGTGCCTGTTCCCTCCCTGTGCTGCTGCCACTGCCACAGCCTCTCTGCCAGGACCACAGAATGCTTCTCTTCCCACCAAACATGGCTGCATCTGCCATCTGTGATGGCCATCCAAGCAGACTGCACTGGCAGCCATACAATCAGCCAGGCAACAGGAGCGGTCGCCCGGGCAGCTGAGCAGGGAATGCGTCTCTCCCAAAACACTGCTCAATTAGGGGTGTGTGAGTCGTGTAAAGAGCTTTTTCAGGTCTCAAAGGCGCATCAGATCTCTGTTTGTTTGCCTGTCCACACCACACACACAGACACACACACGCACACACACAAAGAAACTCACTCACTCAACGCAAACAAATTGCATTTTTTTTAAATATGTCAATTTAATTCTCCTGATGTCTCATCTTGCTTTATCTCTTTGTGTGTGTGTGCATGTGTGTGTCTGATTCTATTCTATTCTCTCAGCTACCCTCCTCTTTGACCTGAGAGATTCCACACCACCATGTACTGTAGCTTGTTAGATTGGTCAGAGCAAGATCGAATAGAAACTCTACACATACACACACACACACCACATACACACCACATTTGCCTGGCCAACATAAGACCCCACATAAAGCCCAGCGAAAGGCATGCTCCCCAGCCAAGCCTTCACATGCAGTAGCTGTAAGGAGACTGGCCATGAACTAATTGATAGTTAACAAATGTAAATCGCTTTGGACAAAAAGTGTCTGCCAAATGCATAAATGTAACATAATGTTCTAAAACCCATGCTTTTGTTTTTGTTGTGAAATGAATTTAAAAAGCAGTAAATAAGAAAGAACTATAACCATAGCTAGAATAACTGTCAGGTCAGAAGAGTTAGACCAAAGCTGTTGCAGCTAATAAGTACTCTAAGCTGTCCTCTAACCAGTAATCCAGTTTTGATTGACTGAGTATATTGATTTCAAAGATTTACTTTTTATCTTTAGATTTCTCTCTCTCTCTCTCTCTCCGTCCTGTTCCTGGGTTTGGAAGTGTCACGTATCACTGTGTTGGCTGGCCTGCTCCTTCTGCAGGTGTGTGTCAATGTGCATCCCACCTGGATGTTTTTTTTTTTTTTTCCTGCTCTCTCTCTCTCCCAGAATCCCCGGCAGCCCAGCGTGTGGGCTGCTGCCTGCCGAGATGGAGGGAGGTTAATAGTATTAGTTCCCTTTCATTGGGCTCCGTAGGACCGCTTGTGGCTCTGACCAAGCGCAAAATACCCCCCTGAAGGGGAACTCCCCCTGAGGCTAAGGGCAGAATGGGCACTTAGTCTGATTTGAGGTACACAGAACGCCTCCCCGCCACCCCCACCCCCATCCCCATCCGTTCCCTCTGCCTCCGCCTAAGGCATTCTCGCTCTTGTTATCTAACAGCAGAGCAAGAGAGCTGAAATATCTGTTCTGGCAAAGGGAACGCAGCTGAGAGCAGACTGCCTGAATTGTCCCGAGGATGGGGGGCCGGAGGTTGGGGGAAGAAAGTAGTTTTACACAAATGGGCTGACATGACTTTGGTTCATTGAATTATTAACTGGACACTTTTTGACTCCCTCTTCCTTTTACAAGTACGACTGCGGTGGGGGGGTGGTGGGGAGAGGCAAAGAATCTGAACATGCTCACAGTGTGGGGGCCAAGAAGGAGGAGGAGGAGGAGGAGGAGGAGGTGGTGTTTTTCAGTGGCACTGTGAGCAACAGTCCGGCTCAGATCAGCATCTATTTGGCTCCATTGATCCAGCAGCCTCTCCCCCTTATGCCTGTCATCCACCACATGTTACCACCAGACACACAATCAGACAAGGAGGGAGACAGGGTGAGGGGCATGAAGGCAGAGAAAGAAGTACACTGGGAGTCTAATGAAGGGAGAGAGAGAGGGAGAGGGTAAGAGGGTATCTGTCAGAAACGGAGGAAAAGGCATAGAAAAAGAAGACATTGTTTTGGAAGAGCTATGAGAAATAAAGAAAGGATTAGAGAGAGAGAGAGAAAACAGCCAGTGTTTTTGCTGGTATTCAGCTTGTGAAAAGCAATTAAAGGCCTGTCAATACCTTGCAGTGGCATCGCTAAAGCGTGTGGGTGGTGCATGGTTGTAACTGGACTAATTGTCCATTCCTGAGGACATAGAGGACATAAAAAGCATGTCTAGGAAGCATTGATGTAACCACCACTCCTTGCTGCGGACATCCCTCCACCCCCCCTGTCTCACTCTTCCTCTTGCTTCCTGTCTGACCTTGGGTTGGACTCAAACCAGGTTTATGTGGGTTTATGGCACGATGCCTTAGCCCACTGAGACACCATGCCCTCTCTCTTCACTTTCCTATCACTAAATATGCCAGAGAGCCAAAAGAAATCAAACAAACCCCCCCAAAAAAATCAGTGAAAAGTGAGTCTCTTTACTGCACGTTGCACCCCATGAGGTCGGGTCATAACTCAGAAGAGTGAAAGCAATCTGAATACTGAGCTCTCACTTCACCTGCCGTCTCATGCCTTCTCACCACCAGTCCATCTGCCTGCTTGCTATTCACTGTCAAATCCATCAGCACCATAACAATACCTTTTCATAATTAATCTTATATGAAAGGTCTTCTGCTATGCACATGGAAGCAAGCAGGTGGCTCTGTTTGAGCCCCAGATAGCGTCAGTCTTCCTTTGGCGTAAGTTATTCAGCCCAACCCAGAGCAGGCTGCTACCTCTGTCACAGTCACACACACACACACACACACACACACACACACACACACACACATACACACACACACATACACACACACACACACACACACACACACACACACATACAGTTATGCATACATGCAGTGTTGTAGTCTGCTGTAGTCTAGTTTCCTATAGTGGATATACTGCCTGTGACTGTAGTGGTTATACTATCTTGTACTATTACAGAGTTGTCAGTATTGCAGCCTATGTTTTACTGGATATACACAAACCCAAGAACCTTTTAAGTGGTTATACAGCGTTTACCTGCATATCACATAGACTACAGCACTGCATACATGCATACACGCACACACACACACACACACAAGCACAAACACGCTCACGCTCACACATTCATACAGAGAGAGAGAGAGAGACAGATAGAGAGAGAGAAAGAGAGAGAGAGTATTCTATTGGCTTGTGTTCCTGAGGCAAACTAAGGGCAGGCCACCACTTCTTCCCTCCACAAACACTCCACTTCTCCAAAGTTTCAAGTTATTGCCCTCTGCACATACGGCAGTCACTTCAGAATTACTGTAATCATGCTAAGCTCTCTGCATTCCCTGCTTATCAGGTGATATACAGAATACACACACATTCACACACAGAGTCTGCTCCATACATTGAACTCTCTCTTTATGTTTTGAAATTGCTCTTAGTCTTTCTCTCTCTCCATCTTCCCTTGGAAGCGAGTGGTGCACATGCCTCCATAGGTGAATGCTGGCTTTTGTGTGCTGTGCTCAGCCTGGTCTTCTGTGTCACAGGCACAGATAGCACTGAGATGAGGTCTCGCCTTACTTGCCTATCTCCTTGGAGCAGCAGCAGCACACACACACACACCTTTGAATTCTCCACCCCACCCCCAACCCTCAACCCCTCTCCATACCCACTCCCAAAAAATAAATATGGAAAAAAAAATAGAACGAAGCAATAGTTAACCAATTCATCTTTCCTGACCCGCACTACCAACCTTGTGAAAATGGTGATAAACCGGGTTGAACGGTGGCTGGACTTGATTCATCTTATCAAATTATTAAAGCGTCACTTCATTTCGCCATGGCTGTCAGTCCCAGGGCCCACACAACCTCCCAGGGACAAAGAAAGTAATAGTGTGGCCCATGGTTGGATGTTGCACAGATATTTTGCTGTTTTAATTAAAAATGGAGATATGTTAAACATGCAGGACAAGTCTGAAGCCGGGCAGATGTGATTGATGCAGCTGTGGGGCAAGCAGTGCTCATGTACGTTGGTGATGATATACTGACGTATTACATAACGGCACCAGTAAAATTAGAAAGGAAAGTTTCTTTTGAAAAACTTCATGGCTATTTAAAGAGGAGGAAAGCCTTTTTTTATTCTCTTTTTATTCTATCTCCCTCTCTCTCTTTACATTTAAATTCTATATGATGCAATGTTCAGTCTTCCCATACGACTAGTGACATTCGTTACCACAGTCTTACTGCTACAGATGTTTTATATCTCAAGCATTTTATGATCTACAGTAGTTATGAGGGACATAAGTTAAGTGATCCGAACGTATGAAACTATGGTGCTAACATTTAAACAAATGTTATTTTTTCTTACAGTTATTGTGGGTTTTCTCACACAATCTGAAACAATCAGCTCTAATTCTCAAAGGTCAGTCTTGTGTTAATGGAGCAAATCTGTAAGCTCATGGCAGTGATTCGCACCATCCATGGCATACTGACAAGAACTTGTATGTTTTCTGATTGACCATAAGGCGGAGAGATCAAATATAGTTCAAGCACAAACTTCTCTGCCCTTAAAAGCCAGTGGTCTGTATATCTCACGTGCCAGGTGTAATTTGCCTTCTCCCTGAGTAATCTAAGTGAAATATCCCTCTCAGTGTGAGAGGCTATCTCCTGCCATGCAATTTTGTATCATCACCGTCTGATGTATAATCCTGCAGTGAATTGCCACCTTGTACAAGAACACAGTGATTTGGCAAATGTGAACATGCTTATCAAAGAGGCCTGGTTTGGAGTCTATCGGTAATGCAACCATGTCCTCCGTCTTTGATCTGGAGTTTTACTCAGACACATCTTCCCTTCCAATTTACTACTCCCTCGCTGCTCTTTCACTATGGCAGTGTGGATAACAAGAAGAGAAAAACACAGGTGTTCCATAAATAATTGTCTCTGTTTTACAAGTGCAATACATTTCAGGTAAAATGTGTGTAAGAGGAAGAGAGATGAGACTGTTTTGGGGTCAGATTGTAAATATGACTGCAGGGTGATAATGGTGACAAGGAGGACGGCGAGAATAAGATTTTGCGTGTCAGATTATTAAAGTTTGACAGTAGAGGAGTAGGCATGTGTAAACAACCTATTTGTTTGTGTGTGCGTGTATGTGTGTGTGTATGTGTGTGTGAATGTGTGTGTGTGTGTGTGTGTTAGTGAAAGTCAATATCATGTCTGCATTTCATGTACCCCCCCCCCCCCCCCACACACACACACACACCTACCAACCTAATCAGCCAAGATTTCATGCTTGTCAGCAGATGTCCTTAATTTAACAGGTGTGGGTGTCTGGCCTCCAGAAAAGAGAAGAGACACATCCTTCGGTAGACAGGGGAGCCTTAGCGCTTCTCTCCTCCTGCACAGGTGAATGGCATGGGGGTTGCAAGTGTGTGTGTGTGTGTGTGTGTGTGTGTGTGTGTGTGTGTGTGTGTGTGTGCGTGTATCAGGCCTGTCTCCCCACATCTCCCATTAGCACACAGTGTCAAACCAGCAACCGAAAGACACTCCGGCTTTGCTGTCAGAGTGGCCCTGCACAGCAGAGAGGCTGCTATGTGTTCGCCTGCAGACAGCACAGCACTGCACAGCACAGGACGGGACAAGACAGCTCAGCACATTGTACAGTATCCCTGCTAGAATAACCTCAACACACTGCCTGAATATTAGCATGAAAAATACTCATGTTTATTGGATGTTGACCTTTTTTCTTCATGTGACTTTCCTACATGTACAATAGCTGTAGATTCCCATGCTAACATAAGACTGCTATTTTTGCTGTGCAGCATGAGGAATAGCCTATCCAGTTCACGAAATGCCAGGCAAGTAGAGTAACTGATGAAGACTGAAGCTAATCTGAATCTATTGCATTTGTTTTTCAAAGCGCAAAGCAGATATTTGCGTGAAGTATTAGCAGATGGTTATCATATATTTAACAAACATAAGTGATTGTAAATAAACTGACACATCTTGTTCTTGCCGTAATGAATTGAGACATTTGCAGAAAATCTATTGCATTTCAGACCACTGAGCTTTGTGTGTTTAAGGATTTCAGCTAATTAGATAATAGTCTAATAAATCAACAGCTTAGCTTTTAACTCAATGTGATTTTGTGCTTTTAGAACCAAATGAACGTGTCGTGTTTATTAGAATAAATGTTGATGTGACATGACGAGTTCACATTTTAACATTTCTTGCTCTTCAAGTCCAATTTCTGTTTCACAATACTCATTTATGACTCCCTCTTGAGAATGTGCATACAGTATACACTAGAGGACACATACACACACACATACACAGATTACTACTCATCTTGATATGTTCTGACATTATCATTCTGCTTCTGTTCTGAGAGGAGGCTGGGATAGAGATAGAAAGAGTGGGAGTGAGAAAGAGAGAGCAAAAGAGAGAAAGCACCATGTCAAAACTCTCTAACAGATCATTACTCTAAATAATGCCCATTTAATACATGACTAATCAAGTGGTCTGCATCACATGCTTGATCTCAGGGTGACCATCTCTCTCTCTCTCTCTCTCTCTCTCTCTCTCTCTCTTCCCACGAACAAGCTAAATTGAGAATGGTAGCAAGGGTGGTGCGGGGGCAACTTTTTCGCCTGAGACTTTTTGTCTTCCACAGATAATAGATTCTGGCCATTACAATCTGCCCTTCATTGATTTAATGCTTGGCAACATTAGTGCTAGATGTGTCCCCTGCAAATGTGCGTCAGCGAAGGAGGAAGATGGGGAGGAGGAGGAGGAGGAGGAGGTGGATAGCCAAACAATAATGAGAAGAGAAGTTCATTCTGCATGGCTGCACCTTTGTACAGGCCCAGACAGAAAAAAAAAACATTTGTGTTTACTTTTGGTCTCTCTTCAGAGCAGCAGGAGAAGGACCATGTTAATACATCCTGCGGCTCCTCCATGCGGTGCAATGACTTCATCATTCATTCATCAGGGATCCCCCGTTGCTCTGCTCTTCCCCCTTAGTGCAAAGGAAGGGCAAGAGCAAGAACAAGAACTAGCGGATTCTCCCCTATCTTTGCCTCAACATCAGATCAGCTGCATGGGCTCCTATGTGATTCAGCGCTGGGTCACACTGCCAGAGCTAAGATCGCCTGTGGGCAATGGAAACAGTCAGGAGGTTTATGATGTTTTATCCTGTTCCCTCATTCTCTCTCTCTCTCTCTCTCTCTCTCTCACACACACACACACACAGACACACAGACACACACACATGCATGTATGTTAAGTTAGATTTTCCAACATCACTCAAGCTGGCCTTCATCTGTATGTAGGCCGATACGGCCGAGAGGCTGGGGTGATCTCAACAGCGACCAAAAGCCGAGTTCATGCTAAAGGGCTCAGGTTGGACAAAGGCACACACATGTTCTCTCTCTCTCTCCCTCTCTCTCTCGCTGAAGCACAGCTCACGTCGCACAAAGCCTCTGGGCGGCTCACAAGGGAGGGTTATGCTGTATAGTAAGTGACAGCGGAAGGTTCTGGAATGGCCATGGTGCACGTGAAAGGATGCGGTGAGTCATAAAAGATGTATTCATGCCTGTGCAAGGAAGCATTTTTGACCTTAATGCTCATGCATTAAACACCCATGCAGGACACACACACATACAGACACTCTGACCACACTAACACACACACACAAAACACAGAACAAAGAGATACAGATACATGATCCCATGACCCATTATTGTCGAAGTGCTATTGTCAGTCACAATAGCACTTCTACAAAGATCTATGTAGTTCACATATAACAAAGGTCTCATGAATAAATGTACGGTGGAGAAGAAAGACCTTCTTGAAGGAACAGCCGTGATGAGCTCGTCTGTCTCTGTGGATGAGGCTGGACCCAGTGGAGAGAGAGGTGACTAAGGAGGGTCTTTTGTCCTGAGTGCTGTGTGTGTGTGTGTGTGTGTGTGTGTGTGTGTGCCCCATGTGGCTACTGTGTGTGTAGGGCTGATCAGACCTGGTAGTGGCAGTGCTGAGGAGGTTGCAGACAGCAGTGGGATGCCCTTCTGACAACCCTCTGTGCAGGGCGGTGCAAGAACTGCCGCTATTAGTCTAATTAGTCTTTAGATTGGCTCTCTCTGTGTGCCTGCCTTGTGTGAGAGTTCAAACACAGAACTGAGTGTGTTGTCTAATGTTGTTGGTTCCTGATTTACTGGTGTTTGAGAGAGTATATATATGTGTGTGTGTGTGTGTGTGTGTCTGCATGTGTTTGTTTTTGTGTTTGTGTGCGTTTGTGTGTGCGAGTGTGTGCATGTGTGTGTGTGTGTAAATGCTTGTCTGACAGACAAGTGTGCTTCTCTCTCTCTCTACACACACACACACCAAACATACACATGCAAACAAAGACGCACCCAACCGGGGCTTCCTGTCTGGTACAAGTGATATGATATGTGTGTGTGTGTGTGTGTGTACGTGTGTATGTGTGTGGGGAGGGAGGGGGGTAGACAGGTGTAGTGTCCCACCGAGCTGATCTCTGCTGGCTACTGGCCAGTAGTGAGACTAGTCAAGCAGGAGACATACCACCAGCAGGTGTCATTGTTCCCCTGTAGCCAGCCCAGACAAGGTTGCAGATCCCCTCTGTGTGTGTGTCAGAGACAAAAAGACAAACAAAACAAAACTAGAAACCTGACCAAGACCAAGCAGAGCCTCAGGTATTTGGAATTTAGTCGCATTTAATGAAATCTTGGAACTGAGGCAGGTTGGGAATTCATGTGTTTCATGGAAAAATAGCCAGGCTTTCAAATGAAGGCAACAACTTGGCTCAGACCACAAATCAGACCACAGTTGACAAAGAAGAAAATACTGCCTGCCTGCCTGTCTGCCTGCGTGCATGTGTGTGTGCTCGAAGGAGTGTTTAAAAATATGACTGGTTTATATGCGTGTCTGGCTGTTTATGACATGCATCGCAGATGAAGATGGAGGCCTTTGGACTTTTATAGACTCTCCACCCTTGAGCGGACAGAGTGTGTATCCCTCTCCACTCCTGGGCGTCTTTAACCCTCTCAGAGGATCCCCACGATAGCCGTCCATGACTGAGTGGTATAATTCCTCAAGACACACAGCATTGAGTGACTGTCTGTGTATCAGTATCATCTCTGAAACCTCTTATTTCCTCCAAGCCACGTTGATACAGTGCAAGTGCTCACTCACAGGCTTTCCCCTGTGTCTGTGCCTAAATTCTATTATGCAGAGGAAAAACAAACAAGGACAATGACCTGCAGAGATTTATCTGATAACAACTCCTAAATCCCCCTCCCATCTCCCAGCTCATTTACACAACATTTCTGTGTGGCAATTATTCTAAGAGGGCAAAATGAGGGATTCAGAGCAGTAGTGTAGCATAGCGTAGTATACTGCTACTCATCAGGCTGTGCAGATAGAGAGAGAAAGAGAGAGAGATACAGAGAGAGAGAGAGAGAGAGAGAGACATGTAAAAAGCCAAGAAGCTTCTAATTCTGTTGAGAAGGAAAACATCATGAATTATAATCCATTATTACATTATTATGTAAAACCAAGGGCTTAATAAAACATGATAGAGAGGTGGTTCCGTCATCTCTGTACACAGAGGAGCTCTGTGTTATTTCGCTGGGCAAGATGCCACCACTTTGTTTCCAGGACATTGTAAGAGGACTGTTTTTTATGTATTCATTTATATTTATTTATTTATTATTTATTTTTTACTGTCTTTAGAGAATGGATAGTGTATATAGTGGATAATGAGGAGATATTATAGTAATTTTGTCTCTGTTATGGAAAGCTACTACAGTAGTAAAATGTTCAAACTTTTTCTTGGTATAAAAAGTTGTTAACACTTTAGATTAGGGTACACATATTCACTATTACCAGCTTATTAACGTGCACATTAGCAACATACTAACCATTAGCTATTAGTCATTACTTCACTTATTAACACCTGATTCTGCATGATCTTATTTTACTCATACTAGACCATTGACTATAATTTCTCCAGTGTAAAATCATAATTGCTGCTTATTCATAGTAAGTAAGTTAGTTGAATGATTTGAGTGAATTATGATCTCAATATGCTTTGGTTAGTATGGGGCTTATAAGGCAGTATTACAACAGGATCAATTATTCTCCTTCAATATGGCAATAACAGTTGAGTTTAGGAGGAAAGAATACAATTTATGTTATAACATTCTGGTTCTTCTTCACATAGCAAAGACAGACATAGCAAAACCTAAGGCAGAATCTGATTATTTTGAAAGCAACGTTTTGCATTTTGTCTTCTTTTGTGTTATAATTGACTGAGGGTACTCACTGACCTGACCACCGATTGAGTAGTTTGAAGGAGAGATTTGCATTTGTTGCATGTTTCAAATGTTTTGCCACCGTTTGCATGCAAAATGTGTGATTATCGGTGAAGTGCCTCTGTTCAGGACTTTGCGTTAACTAATTTGAAAATGTGAATTCTGAAGTGATGGCTGCATCAAAGCAATCAAGAAAAAAATGGATATTTGTATAGGTGCTAATTATGGGTCTTGCATGTCAATGACAGTTATGTTTAGGAGGAAAGAATAAAATTCATGTTGTAACATTCTGGTTCTTTTTCACATATTCATTAACCAGGTACAGACATAGCAAAACCTAATGCAGAATCTGCTTATTTTAAAAGCAGTTTTGCATTTTGTCCTCCTATGTGTTATGACTGACTGATAGTACTCACCGACCTGACCACTGATTGAGTTGTTTGAATATATATATAGATAGATAGATATAGATTCTATATAGATTTGCTGCATGTTTTAAATGAATAAAATATTTGCTTTTGTTGCATGTTTTACATGTTATCACCATTCGAGTGTCACTATTTGACCAAACTGTGTGATTTGGGCACAGTGCCTCTGTTCAGGCCTTTGTGTTGATTTGAAAATGTGAATTCTGAAGTGATGGCTGCATCAAAGCAATCAAGAAAATCTAGATTATTTTTATTTTTGTAAAGCAATGCAGGAGAGAACACTGTTTGGCTCCCATAGTTTATGGTTGTTATGAAAGTGTTGAGAGTTTTGAAAAAGTAGACACTGTATTGAAGTGTGAAAATGATTGGCAAAAGCTGTAAGTGATTGTTCCAACATGTGTTTACATGTTTTTCATGTCAGCTTCACTGACTGCCCCTTTAGTACAGACCTTGAATTAACACATGGTGTGCCATACGAAAGTGGAAAGTGGAAAGCTCATTTCATGATAATCGATCAATAGAACTACACTGAGTGGCCTCAACCACCACCAAAGCCGTGCACATGGTGGGAAAAGAAGAAACGACTGAAATTCCTTTTCTGAGCTGTTTTCAGTGTACTGCCTCCCGCAGTCTGTCTGGCACCATGTTGAGACCATTGGATTGTTTTGTTGTAGGTAGCAAAGGAATATGTGGGTGGTTGTGAAGTGTGTGTGTGTGTGTGTGGGGGGGGGGGGGGGGGGGGGTTGTTGAGTGTCAGAGTAGGCTTCAGGAGGGCATCTTTTGTGGCAAATGGGCATTCTGGGAGTGTAGGCAGCAGGGAAAGCCTCTGTGGGCTTCATTTTGGTGCCTGTGTGTGGAGTACGTGTGTGTTTGTAAAGGTGGGGTAGGGGGTGGGGGGCATAGACCTGTCTGCTGCAGTCTCTGCTGTTGTCACTGCCACTAAGTCAATTTAATTGGCTGCCACGGGGTAGACGCACCGCATGGAGCCTGAGTCTATCAGCAAGCATGTCTCCTGCATAGACACACACACAGACACACACACCCAATAACGTGTGCCCCATAGATGTAATTGAGACGGGACTTTCAGTGCGAGCTGGAAATCCTATTCGTAGGTTTGTCAGTGACAGCACCATCAAGTCTCATGATAATCCTCACCTTCAGTCGTGTCTCTCCTGACAGTTACGAGGGTCAGGAGACCCCACCGCCGCACGGCGGAATCATAACAACCGTAATGTCTCTGCCTACTGAGTTGAGTCTGTGTGGTGCAAGGCTGAAACATAGGACTTGCTGTGTCATTTTGTCAGGTATTTCTTGGTTGAATTATTTAAATAGATGAGTCAACTTTGACTTTAAGCTGTGGAATATGCAATATGAATTAAAATCATTAAAACTGTAGCATAAAATGAAATTAGACTGAGCAATTGAAGAAATTTCTAAAATTATTGTCCTTTAATACTATTTCTGTGAGCATTAGGCACTCCTGGGATTTGAGTTTTTAAATGTTTTGAGTAAGCTAATAACATCCATCATGTTCATCTGATAAATAAAATGTGATTATATAACATTTGCATAAGAGCCAGATCATTTACTTTGATGTATTGAAGAAGTCTAAACATTTGTATTGCCTCAAAGTAGAACAACTCAACCGACTGCTTGAGATGAAAATGGCCGACCTGTTTGAAGCTGTTGTCACTGTTGACAAATGTGACTCATACACTGAGTGTGTGTGGTTTAGTACCTGACCAGAATGTGAAAACTAAGAGCTCCAGATAACTGATTTCTTTCTAGATGTTTGCTGTCTTCAGGGTGAATGCAGTTGCTAAGAGTCAGTAGTTTGCTAACTCAAACCAAGAATTGCGAAAGAGACTGTTTTTACCCAGTCAGTTGAAAAGCAAGAAAATTGGTAAAATAAAGAGAAAGACCTGGAATGGATGTTGTGGTGGCAAATGTCACACACACACACACACACACATGCGAGCATGCACGTGCATACCTACACACACATACACATGCACATGCTCATGCACAAAGGCAAACACACAAAGCTGAAATCTGTGTGTCTGTCAGTAGCAGAGAAAGGGCACACACCCCATCCCCCGCCCCCTTAGCCAACCAAGACACAAAGGTGAGGCATGCACACACCTGCTGGTTCCTTTCCTCAAGTCAGGGCTCAGCTGCCCTAAGCCAGAGATGCTCTCTCCCCTGCCAGGGTCTAACGAGCCTGAGCGACCCACAGGAGAGTGAGCTGAGCTTGGGCAGCAGCTGTTGCCTTCTCCACCCTCCGTCACCAGCTTTATATTACAGTCGCTGTCCAAGGTGCTGAAAGGTCTCAGACTACTAGCAGTGCTGTCCAAGGTCCTGCACTGTATCTTGCTCTGCCTGCAACTTTGTGGGGCTTGCTGGCACTAAACGTATTTCAAACGTGATAGAAACTGGAGGAAAACACCTGCCTTACACCCAGAGGTCTTGGAGAGTGCAGCACCTGTCTGTCTTTTTTTTCTTTTTTTTTTTTTTGCGGTCACATCAGGTCAGCCATGTTTGCCTTTAACAAAAAGAAAAGAATTGAGGATAAGAATCTAATGAAGGTGTTCAGTATCCAATGTCACAAGACTTATTTTAATTCTTTACTGCAGCGGGGTGTGCAGATTGTAGGGGAGACAGTGAAATAATGACATCTGTTTTATGAGTTCACCTTTAAGTATGTCAAGGATCAAGCTCATCAAATGAGTTGTAGCAGGTGGACATAGAGGTCAGTGACTGACTAGAATGCAGCAGTGGCAGCAACAGCAATAGCAGCAGCACAATGAAATGCTTTTATAACAGCTTTCCTGCCTGTCTACAGCAGCTCTTTCAAATCAGCTCACTCCATGATAAACAACCACCACAGCAAAGACATAACATAGCACCACAGCAAAAACCACACAAATACAAACACTCTCTCACACACATACACTTGACCATTTACCACACACACACACACAAACACACACACACACACAGGGTCACATATACACGCCTCATGTCGCCTTTACAATCTTTATTATTATTGAACCACACACGCCCTCTGCTTCTCTCTGCCACCCGCTGTCTGCATCCCAGCCCAGGGAAGGTGGTGATGAGCAGGCCAGGGCCAGAGCAGACGGGCTATTTTTTACCTGGGGCTAGAACACTGAGTCCTGCTAATGGAGGCAGGGCTGCCCAGAGGCCAACAGCACCCGTGGGTGGTTCTGATGCTGTCTAGACAGACACATGAAGGGAGAGAAACACACACACACACACACACACACACACACACACATACACGTGCATACACACACACACGTATACGCACACACAAATACACACAAACACACAAACATACAGTAACACACACTCATGGACAAAGAGATCACATTGTGTTGGAGGGAAAAAGAGGGCAAGTTAGTAGACATGCAGGGGTGGAGTGTGAGAAAGAGAGAGAGAGAGAGAGAGAATGGGAGGAAGAGGAGAGGAGATGAATGAGGTGACTGAGAGACAGACACACAGATTCCCAGAGTGAAGGGAAGAGAAGGGAAGCATAGACTGGAGTCAGTGTGAAGGAGAAATGGAGGGAAGCAGGGCTCCAAGGAAGCAGGGTGGCTACATAGCAGCAGGCAGGGTGAGGGGATCACTCTTCCCTCATCCATCACAGTGACCCAGAGGACAGCTAAACACCCAAACCCATGTGCAGCTGTCTTTTCCCAACATGGCCACTACCCTCCACCCCCACCATGTTCAAAGCACCATCAGTACCCCCATTAACTGACCCAGGACGCAGGAGTTTAGAGTGGAATGGTGGGGGTCAGATTGAGGGGTGATTGCCCCAGCCCAGTCATTCTCATGTCAGACATTAACCTCTGTGTGTTACTGCATCTGTGGTCGAGTCTGGTAGATTATCGCCTCGAAAACAACAAGCCACTTATCTTCAGAGCTGACAGGACGGGCCTTAGGGGGTAGACCACTACTACTGCCAATTCAGCTCACCCAATGCAATTTTACAGAACAAACAGAATTTTACAAAACAAACAGATAACATACAAATACAGATACAAATAGCAAGATTTCCCTGAAACGACAAATGCATCCGCCCACATTCACCAAATCTCTACTTCTGGCGGTACCTGGCCCGAGTAATGGCAGTAAACAACTTCCTAACTGTGCCACTGCAGCACCTTTGGGACTGTGTGTGTGTGTGTGTGTGTGTGTGTGTGTGTGTGTGCATGTGTGTGTATGTGTGTTGGGGGGGATGCGTGAAGAATAGGGAAGCAAAGCGAAGCAATGCCTTAGCCAGGTGAAAAGAGCTTGCTCTGAGTCACGCTTAATGTAACCATGGCAACTTGTATGTGTCTGTGTCTGTGTATGTGTGTGTGCGTGTGTCTGTGTGTATGTGTGTGTGTGGCTTTGGGGGTGGGGGGGGGTGATATAAGTCTGTGTGTCTGTGTGTGTGTGTGTGTATGTGTGTGTGTGTGTGTGTGTGTGTAAGGTTCCATTTGCAGCAGAGACACAATCACAATATGCCTTCTTTATTAAACCACCCTCACAGGGGAGGGAGGGGCTCCAAGCACTTCTCCAATTACGAAACATTAATGGATGGTAATAGAGGTGTTTTCCAAAGCTCATCTTCATAATTATGTCAGCTAAATGGCTGTGTGAAGGCAACTGAGTCATTCAACTTGTCACACATATTTATTTCTGCACAAAAAGGGAATCCTTATTAATGGAAAAGCGAATCCTTATTAATGTTTCACTTTGATCCCTTGCTGTCACATTTATATTAGACTTAAGGACTCATATCTTGTAGCTTTAAAGGTAAAGTTAGTTTCTAAAAATGTGTCCAATCAAAAAACAAAACCAAAAAAACAACAACAAGGTTGTCTCGGGTTTTTGAACATTCTGTTGATCAAGTGAGACTTTGTAAGGGAATGTGCCGGTTTATTAACTGTCAGCATGGATCAGATTATTATTAGACCAAAGTCTAGTAGTACAATAAATGGAGATGGTGGATGCAGACATGGTAAACAATTTGCATTTGGAAGGCGTGTATATTCTTATGACAGGAGGTCAACTGAGCCATATGGGGAGGTAGAACAGCTAACTGTGGAACCAGAGGCTTATTCTATTAATTATCCACAATCTCTACTAATTACTGCCAAGTTATGATGTCTCCATGGCAACCAGGAAGGAAGTACATCTACGTGGCTGTAGCCTACATGTCTCTGCCGAGGGACATCACACCCACCCACACACACACACACACGCACACACATGCATGGACAAACTCACACACACTCACAAACACAAAAACATTCAGTGTTTCTGTCTAGGAGCAGTGGAACTTACAAAGGTGCTCAAAAGGCTTGGCAGATTTTATGACACCTTGCTGTGGTGGATGAGTCAAATCAAGAGCAATGATCTCTGGAGATCTGCGCAAGAAGCACATGATGACTCACAAGCCTCGGGTCTGCTCTCGCCATAACACAGGGTGGTGCTGTCACATCTCACAGGTGAAGAAGGTGAAGAAGGTTAATCCATTCCCATCCCCCACCTCCACCCCCACAACATAAGTGGTGCTCTCTGGTTTCCACCTGCATGCTGCTCTGGTACACTATGGGAATAATGGACAGCCACTGTGACAAAGGGGTGGGTGGGGGCTGCTTACATGCAGACTGACTGAGAGCTGAGAGAAGAGTGAGAAAGAGAGAGAGAGCATGTGTGTGCGTGTCTGTGTGTGAGAGTGTGCCTGTGGGTGGGAAGGTGGGTGTGAGAGAGAGAGTGATGGGTAATGACAGAGAGAATGATAGAAGGAAGCAAAAGTAAAGAAAGACAGAGATTGAGAGCGACAGGAAAAGACAGAGCGAGAGCAGGAGAACTTGATGAGGAGATTTATATAGAGGGAATGAGAAAGATGGGAGGATAGAGACAGAAAAACAAGAGAAAGAAAGAGAGACTGAGAGACAGAGAGAGAGGGTGATTTCCCTTGCTGGCAGTGGTGCTTGCTGCTGTTTGTTAGCGCCGGTTGGCTCTGGTGGCAGCCTCCTCGCGATCAGCAGTCAATCACTCCTGGTTATGGATCCAAGCGGCAGTCAATTGCCACGCCAAACGAGCCCGTCGAGGTGCCGCTACAGGATATGACTGGCCACCCCTAGGGGAGGTCCCTACAGCGCCAGTGAATTGCGGATTGGGATGGGGAGTGGGCTGATGAATCAAAACAACACCCACGAATGTCCCTGAAGTCCATAAGCGCTGTCCCAGGCTCAGCATTTTAAGTGCAAAGTTTCTCTTTGTCTTGTGTTGTGTAAGTTGTGTTCAGTTGTGTAAGTTGGCTCAGAGCTAACACATGTGAGCTAATGTTGATGGACGATGTGTCCTTTGTCTTTTTTCTTTTTCTTCTCGTCCACTTTATTTCTTTCGTTCCCATTCAAAATGTGAGAAAAAACATTTCTTAACAAGTTATGGATCAAGTTATGTATCAAGTCAGTGAAACACAAAAATTGATGTGACGAGGAGGTCATCCATGGATGCATCACTAGAAAACAAAATGATGTATTAAAAAATAATGTATGATAATCTTGTACATTGCTGGGTTTTTAATGAAATAACTATAGTACATATACTGTATCTTTGATTATGAATGATCCCACTTGTTGCATGACACACCTAACCAGCAAGCAACCTAACCAGAGAGGAGAAGGTCAAACTCGCCTCTCTCAGATTAAGGTCTGCTTTCTTCGTTCATACTACTCATGTCCATCAAGACCTCCTTGCTTCTTTTTTTCTTAACATCATCATGCATTCCCCCTTACCACCTCCTCTTCCTCCACATACACACACACACACACACACACACACATACAGACCCCTCTTCCTTCCCTGGCCACCAGCATCTGGGCCTCAAACATGACGACTGGCGAAGCAGTGAAGCTATTCTGCTCTACTGGAGCACCATCTGCCAAACAATCACCCGTTGTAAAAAACAGCCTCTGATAGCACTCAGCTTGTAAATAAACCAGCTAACGTGCCATACATGCTCACAGTTATGAAACACGCTTCTTGCTGCATGTTGAGTAGATGTTTGAGCAGCTACAGGTACGTAGGGAGTGTTGTATCACAGATGGCCGACAGGCAGGGATGTGGCAAGAGCATGTGTATCATGAGAAGAGATAAAGAGTTTATGGTTATGGTGATGTTTGCATCCCTGCACACAAAATAAAAGACTTAAAGCCACATTAAAGTGGAATTGCTGATATAATGAAGGATTCCTAATGCATCATTAAGGATGAAGTATACTAGCCTAGACGAACCCTAGTGGTAGCAAATAGTTTTGCTCAGCCAGTACATCTAGCCATAGAGCTCAGTAGCTCTTCTCCCAAGTTTGGTTGGACCAATCACATCATTCTGTCCTTATAGAGTTGCCTAGACATACCCTAGCGGTAGCTAATCAGCTTTTCAGAATGCAGAGACAGTTTGAAAGACAACTGCTGATTCTGTACCCTTGGATTAAGTCTGGCCTAGTGTCATCCTAGAAGTATACCATTTTGAAAGTACATGGACATAAATTTAGCAGCTGGTAGCCTCAGTCAATCTATATTCTAATGCAATTGTCATTTTTGATCCTGACCAAGCCCAACATTCCAACATTTTTCTAAAATCCAACTAAGGTGTAAAATTTCAAAACTGCTTGAATTCTGTGACAGAAGGCTTTTGTCAGAAGACTGATATGACAGAGTCCTATTGGGAGTCTTCATTTGGACTGTGAACCACAAGGGACCAGGCTTGTTCACACACACACACACACACACACACACACACACACACACACACACACACACACACACACACACACACACACACACACACACACACAGAAAGAGAGAGAGAGAGAGAATCCTCTGCTGGGCTCAGAGGAATGGAGCCTGTCTCTCTGTTCTGATAATTCAGGTTTTGTTTGTCACACAGGCCTGTGAGGGCCAGCTTTGCTCAGTGCTCACTCACTTACCCGTCAGGGTGTCCATGCTGAGGCATCCATTTTATTTGATAAAGTGCTGATACAAATTTAATCCAAGCCCAGCACTCACACTCAGAACATACACCATCCGGCCATCTCATCTCCAGCGCCTGCTGGGAGTTTGCTGCAGTGATGGACGCTGGTTTCCTCAAGAGGGAGAGGGGGTTACAGAATGATATATGTTATATAGTGTGCAAGTGTGTGTGTGTGCATAAGTGAATGCACACATGGCAATAGAACAGCAAGTATCACCAGCTATGCTGTAAAAAAAAAAACAAAAAAAAAAATTAAAGCTTACTTGAAAAATTGGTGGAAACTCGTTCAGGCCTCACACAACTTAAGTAAGAATAACTAGTGTCTCTCTAATAAACATAACTTAAAAGAGACTCATTATTGAAATACTCAATTGAAACAATGAGTTTCCACCAATTTTCTAGTGAGCTGTACTTGAACTTGATTTACTTAACTCGTTTTATGTAACTTTTTACATAAAACTTTTTACATTTGGACTTTTTTTTATATAGTGACGTAAGCATTACTTATTGCATAAATGCAATAATGTATAAATGTTATGTTGTGGATAGATATACAGTATAGACTCGTTTTTAATATTCACAATTATAATTAACACTCTGTCATTATGGATAATGCCTTTCAGTATCAACTTCCCCAAAAACCCTCCTCCCCAAATAACCAGATAAAAAAAAATAAATCTAATCATGGTTCCCTTCCAATATTCTTTGCCCTGCAGGCCTCCAACTCAGTAATTGAGGTCACTGCTCATTAAACAATGCTGGTACACAGCCCTAAATGACTTGCATTGCTTCGTAGCTATTAGCTGTAAGCGATAAATGTCTGGACCTTTCTGAATGCATTAACCCAGCATCTAGCTGAGTCTAGGTCCAACTCTGACCTCCAATGACTTCCAGTCCCATTCTTACTCAGGACGGGCCACAAAAGGCCCCTGCCAAGATCTTTTGGCAGGATATATAACATATACTACATATGTAGTTTTTACCAGTATTCTTCTGTCCTACATTAACCAAGATTCATCAGCTGCAGTGGGATACAGTGGTGCCTACTCAGGTACCCTGTAATGTCTTGCAGATTTTGATATTTCAACAGCCTGGATATAGTCAGTAGAATAGAGCAATGTTATGCATAAGGAAAGCACATTTGACTGCACTCTCAAGAATGATCTAGAGTTTACTCACTTCAATCAAGTTTTATAACAATCTGAATATTCCTTCATGAAGAAATCAACTCCTTGTGATTAAGATGTAACATCTCATCTGCCTGGTAAGCTATTACATAATTCAGCCTTTTTTCCAAAAACATTAAGATCTAGATCTAAATATTTCGGTATTTTGAGAAGACACGCATTTATCAAAAGTGTGTGTTAAATTAACTCTGGTTAAACTTTACACAAATTGTTTTTCATTGTGATCTGCTTGTTTTGACAAATTAATCAACTGTGACTAACAATATCATTTAATATAATATAATATGAGTCTAAATCCTTTATCACTGAAATTGTGCTTGTCTTGAAGCATCGTTTTTAGAAATGAGAGAAAAAGAAAAAAAAAGTAGACTGGGTACATTTTTTAAAACTTGCTTCATTGCTTCGTTATTCTAAAGCAGATAAAATATGCAGTATGTGTCCTGGTTAGTTCATTTTCTGTATCATTTAATTATCTAGACAGCAACTACACTGGGGACAAGATCAAGATTCAGATTTTGTTCAGTCATTTGAGTTTATTAGTGTTTGCGCGCACACACACATGTATAGCCAAAGATGCAGGAAATAATAAAGTATAATTTTTATTCAAGACTTTCAAAGTATGCCTCTTACTCTTCCTTACTCTCAAGACTTTCAGAGTATGCCTCTTACTCTTCCATTAGTCCAGCCTACCCTGTGGGACACACTGTTTTCTGGAACATTTCCCTGACATGCCTTTAAGAGGTCCTGTTGTATTGAATGTATGAAGTACAGGTTTCCATTTGTAAGTCTGTGTAACTGGGGGGAGGCGGGGACCTACTTCTGGCAGCCTGCTTCCAGCAAAACGCTGCTAGTTAAGGCTCTGAACTTTGACAGAATCCTCCAAGCCTTTTGTAAATGTCAGCCAAATGGTGCATATGGAAAGCTATGTTCTTCGAGACTCATCAGACTGTCTTTCCCCTGTGGTGTAGCCACCACTTTCAACAATAGATTTCAGACAAAAAAAGACTCTTGGAATGTGAAGGATTATTGTTTTTCATTACATGTTTACCATTCAGCTTACAAACAGCTGTTCACACTCACTGTCTCACTGCCAAAACCAAGAGAAAATGGCTACAATAGTGGATGCTTAGAATCGTATACTTAAAGAAATACCGTTGTTCAAGAATGTGCAAATCTTCCTTTACATTATCAGCGGTTGGTCAAAGGAGGGAAAAGAAGGGGAAAAGGAGCCTGCACTTTGTGTTGATAATAGAATATGCTGAGTATGATATTTAGTTTTTATAGACTGTACATGGGGTTTAAAATATCAGAAGATAAACTACCTTATTTCAGTACTTATGTGTCAGAAGACAAAGTGTTCACTGGAGTGGAGAGGGAAGGAGAGAGGGTCAGATAGATAGATAGAGAGAGAGAGAGAGAGAGAGAGAGAGAGTGAAGATAAGATAGAGGAGATGCTCCTTGCATTGCAGATTTACAGATCTGTCTCGGGTTTATGTGGTCAAAATGGAGAAGAGAATTGCAGGCTGTTTACAGCACCATAAAGCTTTTTTTAAAATCCCAAGGACTCGGCCCCAGATGACATTGTCAGGCCAGACAGACAGCTTCTCAGGCTAAGTCATTCCAATCCGCCTAGTCCATGGCCAATGGAGCAGTGTGTTTACCATCACACTGAACCATGACCACATTGTCCTCTCTAAGACATCTGTGTACATCATCGATACACTGAGATCTAGATAATTTCCCCCACTTTAATAGTCATCACTTTCAGCCCCATTCAGTCAGAGATGGGCACTCAAGTCTAGGACTTGGTTTCGAGTCACACTTAAGTCACCAATCCAGAGACTTGAAACTCGAGTTTTAAAGACTTGGATTTGACTCGGGACTTGAGATGTGGGAACATTCCTTATTCATTCACTTTTTTTAGTGCATTCATTTTCACAATCTGAAAGTAATTCCCTTCCATTCCCTTCCCTATCATTATGCAACTCTGTTCAAACGCCAGTGGCAACAGGATGTAAACAATTAACTTTACACAATAGGCCTACACCTGCATGTCCAGCAACCAGAATGAATTCTCTCTCTATTTTAGGCAACTCCCCACTTCATCATCAGTCATAACATTTTAGCATAGCAAAACTTGTAACTGCATATCTGAAAACAATTTGTGCAAACAGTTAAATGCAAGGTTTACTTTCAAAATGCTTAGTTCATGCCTGAAAGTAGCCAGAATATCAGTTGATGTTTAGTGATGTTTCTGTGCTAAATTATCTTTTTTTTTTCCTTTCTGCAAAGTGAAAAAATCCTTATCAATTGCATCTAAGCAGTCATATTCTGATAAATATTTTAGCAAAACCAGTGCTGCCCATGATGAATAAGACTTATGACACATAATAATAATAATAACTGCTTCTGCTATAGGAAGAAGTATCCAAAATGACAACATAGCCTACTGTTACTGACTGAAAGCTTCAGTTATGTGTTTTTAGAGATATTACATTTCTATAGCCTTTTACATTTCTATATCCAGCTTAATCAGTGCTGACAGTAAGTATGCTTTAAATTAGCTACAGTATATGGTGCTATGAAATGTTAGACTGGTGGTATACAGCAACTAACAACAATACCCATTTTCCACTTATGCATTTAGCAGCTGCTTCTATCCAAAGCGACTTATATTTTGTCAACTATCATTTGTTCAGGGTCATTCTCCCCCAGAGCAACTTTGGGTTAAGTACTTTCATCAACGGCACAACAGTGGCAGCTGGGATTCGAAAGCACAACTGTCTAGCCAGGTTCCTGCTACCACCTACCACTGCCACATTTTATACTGTATAGACTATATATGTGCACACTGTAGGATGTTTTGTTTTTCAGTTATTTGAACTGCTTAGGGCTACATGTGAGATGCTTATCAGGCAGGTATTGTGTTACCCAACCTAAAATCATGGTGTTCCATGACAGTCATAGGCCTAACACAGAACACTTGAGACTTGACTTGGCCCTGATCCTCAAAAACTGAGTTCATACTGACTTGCATTCTGAAGCACAGTGCAAAGATCTAAGACTGTGTAACATAGTGGACCTATCCACATCCATAATCTAGTAGTTTATACACGAAACAATAAAACAGACTATCAAGAGACTGCAATAGACAATGCACACTGACATTCTGAGCAAAGGAGGTAACACAAGTAGTTCAAGAGACTTGCTGCACACACCAGCGGCAGTATTCATTGCTTTGCCAATGCTTGACACTGAACTGCTGATGCAGAAAGATTTTTGGGAGTGGAGAATGAAATAAACAAAAAGACATAAAAAATCTGCCACTATCACTCAAGCGGTTGGTACAAGAAACAGAGAAGGTTGAGGCAGTTAGTAATCAAGGACCTTTGGTAGAAATGTAGTAAGCTTTAAGCAATCTGACATTGGTGTTTGTGAAGCTGTTACCTCAGAGACTCTGACTTGCTGACTCTGACTAATTTAACCACAAGACTCCTGGTCCTGAATTCTAACCACATTCTAACCTTAAATAGCCTGGCCTTGCCTTCTTAGTACTAACACATGATTATAATCTCCCTACAGTGCTAGTCTGTATTTGATCCCATTGAGCTCATTGTCTCAGGAGGCATTTTGATCTGTCAAATTAGCGAACAGAAGGAGGCGTGAACACAGAGCTAGAGTGCTATCAGAGAAGGCAAGCTATCCTGGCTGATCCAACCTTTTTAAACTTATAAACCTTTTTAAAGCAAGCAATTGAATTTCAGTACCAAATGTCCAGACCCTGGTTTTATACCAGGCTACTGTTTAAATATTGTTTATTGAGGCAAAAAGACACATAGCACATCTCCACATTTTCTTTGAACTGAATCGAAACATTTCATCGATACCTTTTTTCTATTCTAAAATTATTTGATTTCAAAATTAGGCTTCTGTTATTAAAACATATTTTTTAACAGTTACAAGCTCAGCTGAAGACATCCATAAGTGATGATATCAATATATCATTGCCATAAACAAGGCCTCCCATTTCCATGGTCTCTTTGGCCTTGTGTGAGCTGAGCTGCAGCTGGAGCATCACCAGGTATGTGTGCTCATGGTGAAGCACAGGAACACTTCCCACAACACAACACCTGCCATCAGCTCAGCACTGAAGCCATACGGCTGAGGAAGTCAGCCTGTTGAGGTAATCCTGCTTCTTGAATATTCAATCCTGTTTCCATCTTCACCAGTCAGTCAACGGCAATGATCCCAATGGGCCCTGGTAGAGCTCCTCATTGGTACACATGAGAATGAGGAACACACCTGGGGTGCAATACAGTGGATCAAGAGTGTTACATGGCCATACCATGGGTGGTGGTAGCGTAGCGGTTAAGGAACCTGTGTTCCTTGAACCTGAGTTGTGGGTTTGACTCCTGGCTGCCACCGTTGTGCTGCTGAGCAAGGCGCTTAACCCTAACTTGCTCTAGGGGAGACTGGCCCTGAACAATAGTTAGCTAACAAAGTGTAAGTCGCTTTGGATAAGCGTCTGCTAAATGCATAAATATAAATGTGACATTAACATTATATACTGGAGTCAGGATGGAGTGAACTTAAGGCCGTGATGCAAGCTGTTCAAGGAACTCATCCAGCTGTCATTCTGTGTTGTGAACTCATTCAAGCTTGTAAACTCAATTAAGGTAAAACTTTAGAATATAAAGGCTATGTATATACAGCGTTTTCTCCATTCCAAAACCCTTTGCCTCAATCCATCATGCGATAACATTCAGTGAAGTCTTCTCATTGGTCCTGTTAAGGCTTTTTGGCATGACTTATAGGTTTTGAGAATGAAGTGAACTTAAGAAACAGTGAAAGTCATGATGTCAGCTGTTGATGGTACTCAATCAACACTGGAAACCTCTTTACTCATCCAGTTGTCATCCTGTATCATGCTTGTGAACTCAGAATCTTTTAACCTGAACAATACCATTCTTACAGAGAAATTACACCATAATGCATTATATATAGGATTGTCTTATCATATTTACGTCACCTTAAACTGATCCAATGTGATATCCAATATTATTTGATGAATTTTCATTTTTGGAGTGGCTATTACACTGTAATTTAACTGAAACAGGCAATAATATATTTTACAGCTGATTTGCTGATTTCTGTAAGTACCAGGTAATGACTGGGTAATATCTGGAAATTACCATTTTATTTACCATTTACCATTTCATTAGTACATTTTAAGTCTTACCATCAAATCTCACCATAACAGCAAAGTAATTCCTCATTATTACCATTCTGTTATTGACCCTGATAAATAGTGCTTTATATTTTAGAAATAACATTGAAATTATTCAGTCATTATCCAAAAACATGAATAGTTGTTACCATCATTTTACCAAGTTATTACCACAAAACTACCCTCTTATTACCAATCTGCGTAGACCCAAGAGAAACAGATTTAACTTTTCCAGTTCCTTAGCGATACTACATGAATATATTTTGCAGAATACACACTATACACAGCCAGTCAACAACTGTGAGAGTTAAAGTTATGATAAATTATTCATTAGCTCTGAGTGTCTCAATAAGCAGAACAAATCCTGTGAGAAAGAGGACCACTTCCAACATTTCATTAATGTGATTTTAAGCTGACTGAGTTTCCATCTAACTCCCTCACACATTTTAAGTGCAGCAACACAAATTTGGCAAAAGGTAAAATCAGCATGAGTTTCTATCTACTGTGTTATGCTATGCAAATTAAAAATGGACATGCCTAACTGGGGAAGGGACCACAAACAGTTATGGAATTGAGTTGTCAAGGCAACTTCAAAAGAAACACATTTCATACGTACTAGAAAAAGTGCAAAAAATTTGAAAAAAAATGTGTACATGAGATTTTGTACATGAAACCTAGTCAAATTATATCTTGCCACACTTTGAATAGCTATACTTTTTTATTTGCAAATTTACGCATCAAATTTTGTGAATCCAGAGTTAATTCCTTTTACAGAATATATTTTCATTGACATTCATTGACATTTTATGCACTTTTCAAGCATTTCATAGTATCTTATTTGAATAGTAAAAATGTGTGCTGAAAGAGGTAGGACGTATATCCAGCTGATGTTTGGTTTGCAGACTGATTACCTACTAATGAAGAGCTGCTAATATTTCTTGCCTCAGGCAGTAAGCACAGTTGTAAATTGATAGCGCTGACCTCACAACCACTGGAGAGGAAAAAAATAGATTGCAAAATATACTCACTTGCACATAATTGCTTATTTGCAGCTGATATTTTAAGCAGCTCTTTTTTTCAAAACAAAAAAACATTCTCATCTCTATCAACAAAAACAAAAACAATCACATATATTGTGATGAGTATAGGTGGCCACAGTCTCTCCTCTCGTCTGATTTAGAGAAGCAGGCGGAGAGTCATGGCTTCGAGACAGCGGGAAGAGAAAGGAGAGCAGAGAATATGACCCACTTTCTAAAGGCCAATCCCATCTTCAGGCACCATCATACCCACAACAGTGTGCGCTCACAGCAATGTTTCCTCAAATCTATCAAATAATGATGCTTCAAAATTGAAACCTTTTTTTAAACAAGATAAACAGCGAGAGATATTCTGTTTTTGCTTCAAGCCTCTAGTTTGCAGCCATGCGACAAGAAAGCCGACTGAGAAATATGGAACTAGGAGGACAGGAGGGCAAGGTATGCTCCACAGCTTGCTAGAAGGCTATACTTCAGTTTTTGTCACACAAGCCCATCCCCAGCAAGTCACATTAGTCTTTCAATCAATATAATATTTGCGTTGTCTTTATGGTGAGTGTGAAACAGTCTATTTATTGCCTATAAAATCCACACACATATCATCTTTATATATATCCATTGCATCTATTTTATATGTATAGATTGTTGACGGATGTTTTATCTAGCAAATAGAGATTTTTCTTAGGATCAGTAATAAGTCATCAGTCATTGCTATTCAATAACGATCTGATTACTTGTCATAACACTCAATATTAACACAGCTACCACTGAAGTGATGGCTATGTATATGACTCAGGGTGAGCATGTAGAACCACATTCAGTCACTCCCACTGGATTCCAAAGCTATAATTCATGTCTATGCCTATGACTGGGGATCACCAATACACAATGTGATTAATGTCAAGGAAGCTGCCTTTGCCTCTGGGCTATTTGTCAACCTGGGCTCAGACCAGGGAAACACATCACCAACCTCACATTTATTAATGGGTGGAAGCCTAAAGACTAATAAGTCATATGATCATCATCAATAATGTAGCCTAAAAACAGAAATACACATAGCCTACACACATATACGCACAACACATACAAAACGTTCAATTATGTGTGCCAAAGTTTATTTGTTTTTAATGTAAAATATGATTTAGGAGATCTCCAGTTCTAAGAAACAAAATAGAGGAGGACACCAACAAAAAAGAGTAAAATTGTCAGCTGTTAAACATGAAAAGGCAGCTAACAAAGTTACTTGAGTTGTATAGTGTTCGTTACTGGGCTTACCTCCATGATAACATAACATAACAGAACACAGATCATCACAGCACTGTTGTAATAAAGGCCAACTTTTCAGCTGTGGTGTGTCTGTGTCCTGGACGAAGCTCCCATCCTCAACTGTCCACTTGTGCTGACATTACACAGGCAACAGGGCACAATCCAAATGAATTAAACAACAACTCTCCAGGAAGGCTGATTAGGGCTCCCATTGTTCATCTGCTACTTTCGGATTTAAAAACTGCACCATTATTTTCCAAGTAATTATGAATGGTTGGCTAATGGGCTATTTTAATGACACAGAGCTTCATTTTGGCACCAGCAGGAACATTACAGGATAATTAGGCCATGCAGAAAAGAAAAAAAAAGTCAAGACAGCTTATTTTAAATGAAAATGATTTGCTGAAGAGCAGCAGCCTTAGAATATGGGACACACATGTGATCTTAATAGTGACTTAATTTAAGGGCTATTTAACTGTGCATAGACCATAATTAAGAAGCACACATAAGACAAACATGCACTCTGATAACCCCTGAAGTGGCATACGCTTGTTGTTTCCATAGAACACACACACACACACACACACACACACACACACACACACACACACACACAGGTCTTTGTCATAAACCAGCCACCGACTTAGACATTCTTCTCAAGTTGCTTTCCAATTCATCATTGCTTTGGCAGAGGCACATGCTTTTTTGCAATGGGCTGTATTCAGTAGGTCATTATTAATTACTAAGAGCAATAGAGGCAGGCAGTAATGAACACACAAGTACTCATGGCCCGCTAATTACCACATGCACGAATAAGCACTGCTAATTAAGAGCAGATGAGGAACTCCTGTCATCTATGTGTGACAGGTGATATCCATATAAAAAAGCAGACACCCCCAATGTGACGCAGTCAATTATGTGACTCAAAAAGCGAGGTTCTTTTAGCTGAATGGCCAAACCCAGCCTGACCTAAAATAGACCTCTGTGCTGGGCTTTGAAGTGGCCGCTGCTGCTGCTGCCTTCACACCCCTGTGGTGAACATTAACCCACCACCACACATACATACACACACACATGCACACAAATGTACATACACTTGCACACTCCTCTCCCTACTCCCACGTCAGCCACTGAATGGAGATTTGCCGAGTGGCTGAGGGCTAAATTGACCACATCCATGCTCTCAAAGGTACAAGAGGCAAGCTATGCGGTGCAGCGGTGGATCAAATCCCAGGTGGGGTTCAGTGAGATGTGGACATTTATAAAAGCACAAGGACGCGCATGCATGCATGCACACATACACACAGATACACACACACATACACACAAAGCCCCTAGTAGGGGCCCCTACACACACCATATATAACTATGCATGCCCTCACATTCACAAATACAAATACACAAATGCACACACACACACACACAGAAAGAGAGAGAGGTGGAGAGGGAGAGAGAGAGAGAGAGAGAATCATGTAAAAGTGAGGAGATCCCATTCTAAAAGATATAACTATGCATGCCCTTATATGCAGAAATACGAATACACACACACACACACACACACAAAGAGAGAGAGAGAGAGAGAGAGAGAGAGAGAAAGAGAGTCATTTAAAAGTGAGGAGATCCCATCTGGGAGGACAAAATGTAGGTGCAGTAGCTGTAATAGTGAGGATGCATCCTTCTCTGATTTGCGCCATAATGAACGTTGGCAAGTGATTTATGTAGAGCATTAATTATGCACCAGGAGGTAATTTATTGTGAGGATGCCCAGAGCCTGCCTGCCGTTGTTTATAACTGAATTACCTGCAATGTAATGAATCGGCTTGCACTGCAGACCAGCCTGTTGTTTTATTTTCTCCAGCTTCAGCTTCTCCAGCTTGCTGACGGTGTGTGTATGTTTGGGGGGGGGGGTGTTGACCGCACAAGTGTGTGTGGTTGTGTGTGTGTGTGTGTTTTTGAGAGAGAGGGAGAGGAAATGAGTCCCAGCAGAGTGACTTGCATTGTCATATCTATTTTCAGCAGAGACCCTGGCTTGCTGTGGAGTAGAGCTTTATTGTCACATACAATGATAACAGGAGGCAAGTCTGAGTCTAGAGGGGTAAATCCTGTATGTGTCTTTATTTGCTCTCACTGGAAACACACACAGACATAACCCCCCCCCCCCCCCCTAACTCTTTCTCTCTCTCTCTCTCTCTCTCACACACACACACACACACACACACACACGCTCTTGGACTGAACTGGAATTAATTTGGGAAAAGGTATAGTAGTTGGTTTAGTACTGACACTATAATTGATCCTATATCATAAAGTAAACATAAACATGTCAAAAGTAATGCCTTATCATGTATGTCATGAGACTGACAACGATCTATTCTGGATAATTAATAGGAGATACCAGATAATTAATGTGAAATAAGTCACCAGTCTGAAACCACAAACAAACAAGAAAACTGAAAAATCAAAAATGTAAATGTACCAGATGGCACCATTTGTTTTTTATCTTTCACCCCTATTAAGTAGCTCTTTTGTTTTTTACCCAAACCCTAACAGAAAGAGGGAGGCGGTTATTGTTGTCACGTCTATCTGTCCATTCATCTGCCTGTGTGTCCATCCATCTGCCTGTGTGTTCAGTCACATAGCGTCAAAAGAGATCTGACTTATACATTTCAATACAATGCAAACGATCATGAGAACTCAGTTGTTCAATATTACAAACTGTGTCTGGCTCCGAATGCAAACACTGGAATTCGTTTCCATTTTGGTTAATGTTATGTGACAAGGGTCTGCAGAAGCTGCTGTTGTTTATCACTGTGTACTTGCTTAAACCCATGTGGTTGCACCGATGGCTCCACAGCCTTGTCTCATTTCTCCGGCAGATGCATGTGATCGGATCCTTCCACACCGTAATCAGAGGGCCCAGCTGGAATGGGTGTTGTCAGAGACAGACCCATGGAGAGCTTGCTGCAGAGATCTTATCAGTATGCCACCGACGCTCTAGAAGCTTCTGTGACTGCTTAATATGATTACTTCTACTCACATTATCAAACAACCGCTTATTCAAACACTACATTAATTAATAATACTGTATAATTAAGGCCTGATTCATCTTTGGCTAAATGACTGCTCTGCGCCACAGAATTAATTTTCTGTCTGCTGTTATAAATAGATAAGTGTTTTATTTTTTGTGTGAGGGGTGCGTGTACGTATGTGTGTGTGTGTGCGTGCGTGTGCACATGTGCATGTGCATTAGATCTACTTTAAAAGTGGTAGAATTGTACACTAACAATGACAATATGGCATATGCTGTACTTTGCCTTGCCAATTTGAAACCACCATCCTATCCTCATCCCAAATTTAACATACTGGAAACAAAACAAACCAAAAAACAAACAAACAAACAACAACAACAACAAAACACTGTCATTGTTCACTGTATATGAACCCAGTATTTATAATTTATAAAGGGTTATAATGCATTCACAATGCTTTATAACTAATAACATTAGCATAACTGTTTTTTTACATTCTCTTGACTGTATTCATAAAGTATTATAATGTTGTCACATAAACCTTTACAGCTTGAAGCGTCACAAAGCCTTATGGAAAACATACCACTCTACTGGTGTTAGATTTTGGGGGGTTTTCCCAGTTCAACTTTTCACCAGAAGTCGCGGTTAACCTTAAAATTGCGTTGTGAAAATTATACATTTGACAGTTAGAACAGAGTTGCAGAAAGTCATATAAAATTATATAAAATTCTAACACTTGTCTGTAATGGTGTCTTTCTTGAGTAATTGTGTTCATCTCACTTTACTTAGAGTATGCATTGAGCACTTGTAACTCTTCATTATTTGGCATGGATAAATTAACAATTATATATAAATATAAATATATAATATATAAATATAGATATAGATATAAATGGACATTTAACAAATTGAAACTGTAATGCTTTGTGACACTTCAAATTCAGTAAAACAGTATAATGTTTTATAAGTACACTCATAAGAATGTGTAAACAGTTATTAACACTAATGACATTAGTTATAAGATTTTGTGAATGCATCATAACCTTTTATGAATTCTTTATGTATTCTGTGTTCATAGAAAGTGTTTCTGAAATACTACCACTTTATTTAATTAGTTATACTTACACAGATTACTTTATTCTATGTTAGCTCTGTCTGGGCCAACATGTATATAATGGAAGTATAGTGGTAACTATAACCCAGTATTGGGTAGTTTTGGGTAACCCACGATTAGTATTAGGCAGTATTGGATAATAAATACCATTTCAATACTGACTGTCAATTGTGTATGTGGCAGTCATATGTTATGGAGCACCCATCAACCTGAAGAAGTTCCCCATCGACATAATACCATGTATGTCAACTCTGCAAAAACTGAGGAATGAACTTCACTCGCCGCATGGAAAGTCTTGAGGCCCTTGGGGGAGTGAGAGGTCTTTCTCTTGCAAATTCTCATAAGAATGCAATAAATGTGCCCAAGCAATCTCAATATTCAAAATGCAACTGATTGCCTGTCTTCTCTAGGCCTTTTCTCTCAGCAGGGGGTGTGAAATCTCATTAAAAGTGACAGTAATCATTAATTCTTCACAAGAGGGATGATCTACAATGAAA